>VZUA01050009.1:3756-15110 GCA_013401035.1 Horornis vulcanius
TGGCCAAAAAGAAATCTCAGCCAACGTAGGAGCAGGGAAGTCCATGAAAATGTGAATGTACTGATCCTGAGATATTGTTAGATTTCATATGAATACAATACAGTATTTTACACATGTAAATGAATGTCATTAATGTTTTCCATTAAGAGCAGACTAATTATAGAAAGAAAAGCAGGTGGTGTGGCTGTGCTTAATGCCTGAACAGTTACAGGTTTGGCAGTAAAAGGGAGGAACTTTGGCTCAATATGGAGGGTAAAGCTCTGCTTTGATAAATTATTATAAGCATACTGAAATTCACATTGCTTAAAGCATCTGTGGTTCAGTATTTTTTTAGAGCAGTGTAACAAGGGATTAAAGTAAAAGAAAGGAATTTCTATCCTATGATAATATAATAAAACTCTTTAGGTTTTAATGCTTATTCCATTCAGGAAAAGCTTTGAGCCTGATTTTTCATCTTCACTTTTCTCAGATGACTTTTGTCTTTATGTGACTGAATTGCATATTCTCCTGAATAAATTCTTAATGGCTGGTTTACNATTTGTAGTAGATTTTAGTAAAACCAATCGCACCATGGAAGTGTGAAAACTTTGATTAAGAATTAATCTTTTGGAGTTCAGATGGCATTAAGTTATAGCTTATTACTGAATAAACTAGCTCAATCTAATCTTCAGGATGGTGATGGTTTTCTTGTCAACCAAGAAAAAATCTCAGTAGATAATTAATTGACGGCAGATTTTGAGCTCTGATTGGAAGACCAGGGTTAAAAGGTGTTTGCATCAAAGAAAGCAGCAGAACAAACATACGTTTTTCTCATTTGGATTTGTCTCAGAAAATGGATTTTCAAAAAGCTGACAGCAACAATAGAAATGGAATGTCTAAACAGGTACAAGTAGGTGCAAGAGTTTTGATTAGCAAACATAAATCATCAGCTTCCTTTCAAATTTCAAATAAATGCTGCAATTACTGAACTAGAAATCCAACTATGTTTTGTATTTTGTTTAATTTAAAGCTGTAATTCTGACAATGAACAGAAACTGTAAACCGACAGCTTATCTGTGATATGGTTTAGTAGGAGGAGAAATTAAGGACTTCAGTGTAGCTTTCAATAATGAGTAAATAATAATGCTAAAAACCTTTATGTTGGCTGCAGAACACAGATATTATGTCAGAAAATCTGTTTGGTTTCTCAGTCCTTAAGATTTTGTGACCAGCCTTGAAATGTCAGCAAAGTTTTATGTCACCAAATGATAGTGAAGTCACTGACTTTGCTTGAAAGGTAGTAAATTTTAAGCCACAGAACTGCTGAAACATTGACAATCAAGTAAGACTTGATCTGATGTCTACTGAAGACAACAAGTGTTCCTGTCATGCCTTCAGTGGGCATTAGATCAGCCACACTTTTCAACCTTCCCTTATTATTTAATTTGTGTATTATTTTGAAATCTTCTAGATATTGATTAAATTCTTAATTGAGATTAAACATGGGTCATAAGCTTTCTGCCTTTGCTTTTTTCTATTTTTTGGTGGGTTTTGCAGGGGTTTTTTTTTGTTTGTTCGTTTTGTTTGTTTTTGTTGGGATTTGTTTTTTTATTTGTGTGCTTGGTTTGGTTTTCTTTAAGGAACAAAATGTTACAGAGGTGTTAGAAGGAATTTTAAAATCAAGTGAGCAGCAGTTACCACAGTGTTGGCTGGAATAATATGGGCAACAGGGACAGAAAAGCAGACAGGCAAAAGTAGCACCTGCAGAGGAAAAAGGCTTGACAAGAGTCAAATTTTTGATGTCACTGGAAAATAAGAGAAAATAAACAAGAGCAGGCAGAGAGTCATAAATACCAAATCATCATGATTTCACCAGGAAAAGACTTTTTTTTTCTGTGACAACATCACTTTGTGATGTCTTTCAGGTGTCCTAGGTTTTGACTATATCATGAACATAACATAGCAGAAAATTGCTTCAACCTCAGACAATAAATTATCCAAAAGAAGAACTATTTCCCCAAGATGTTGTTAACAAGCACTCCAGGAAAATGTAGTACCTGGAGGGGATGAATGTAAGGATTAAACCTGGAAGGCCAAGTCAGCCCTCTGACACTCTTTGAGGCCACATTAGGTGATGCCATTACCTCCACACTGTATTAGGAAGAGGCAAACCATCCTGCTGCTGTGTGCTGCATGAAACAGCAGCACAGGACATTTGGGGGACTCCTGTTTTCAAGGGCTCTTAAACTTTGCCTGAACACCAAGCCACTGATGTGGAGCTTGTCTTTCTCCAAGTGATTATTTTTGCTTTCTCTTTTCACTTTCAAGTTAAACATTACAACTGATATCTGATACATTGGAGTAATGAAATAAAACAATGGCGATAAATCATAGACTTGATTTACAGAGTTGCTGAGGTTTCACTCAGACCTGCTGAACTGAGGAAGACAGAAATGAGACACTGGGTCACATGGTCCAGACTGGCCTCATACCTTTGAGCAATTTTTCAGAATCCTAACATTGGTTAGAAAAGCTACACAAATATTGTCTGACAAATAATGCTTGGTACAGGACCATACACTGTGTTGCAGAATGCCAGCATCTTTCTGTTCTGCCTCAATCCAGTTCTTTCAATACCTCTGAAAGCCTATTCCTACATAGAAACCACTTCTTTTATTCTCATAGGTGCTTTTAAATTCTGACGTGCTTTGGATGAGCACAAACCAATATTTTTATGGTTTAGATTGGGTCTGTGGTGAAAAATTAATTAATTTTCTTATTGGATTAAGTATTCATTGAATACTCCAGGCAGTACTTTGTTTCCTCCCTGCCACGTGCTCCTGAAGGCTGTTGGGGTGTGGGAATGCCTGGCACAGAGGACTGGACATAATTTCCCTCCAGCAGTTGAATTGGAGTGATATCCTCTCCTCAGGGAGCAGAGTGTGATATTTTAAACATTCAAGAGGCGACAGAGTTGTTCTGGGTGTTGCAATTACATATAGGCCAAACNCACAAAGTGCAAACCTATGCACTTAAGAAAAAACAAAAATTTCAGCAATAAGCTAGGAATTCTTCAGCTGAGAAGGCCAGAGCACCAGTTTGTTGGTTTTTTTTAGGATTGTCTCTCTTAACCTATGAGTTTTTCAATTCATTTTCTACACAGTAACACAGCTCCAATACAGAGTATTAGAAAGCTCCTGAATAGTTTGACTTTAAGCAAACTCTAAAGTAAGAAAATTATGGTTAAAAGCATAGTCTTGGTTTGTTAGATGAGAGTTAGAAAATCTGCCTTAGTAACAGATTTCCTGGAAATAGCATGTGGATCCTGTTTAAAATGTTAGTGATGACAATATGATAACATCAGAAATCTGATTGTGACATTAGCCTCNGATTCCTTTGCCCAAGCACTCATTCTGTGAAGAATTTTTTTCTAACTTCTTCCTTAGAAACAGGAATGGTTTTGTTGGGATTATAGTGTAGAAATTGCTTCCACCATCTTCTACTTCTTGAGCTAGGGTGGAGGGACTGTGTCTTTTCCCATCATGTGAATTCCATCAGCTAGTAGAGAAAAGTTCTGCCTCCGTGTTAATATCTGTGCAATATCTGCCTTGCAACCGATATTTAAGATCCTTGTGGGTATATTAAACAAAATAAGGGCTGAACCCTTGAGATCAGTGGTCAAACCAGAAGAAGAAACCATAGTCCAGTGATCATACCAGAAGAATATAAAGGCAGAGAAGAAATAATTTCCAAAAACAAACAAAAAAACCTCAACCAAAAAATACCCACAGTGCAACACAGTTTCAGTGCACTGATCAGTGTAAATTTACACAGATATAACTATTTTAAGTTGTATGTATTTGCTCACATGCTAAACACTATCTGAAAATCTAAATTTCCTGAACCTCTAATCTAATACACATATGAGGGATAGCATGATATGCTATAGTAGGAGTTTGTGTTGAACAGTATTCAAGTCTTTTGCGTAATGTAGACATAAAGTACTAGAATTTGAAAGCTTCTATCACATCTACAAACAACATTTGATTTTTTTTTCTGTAATATAAAAAAATCTTAATCTTTCCCATAAATAGTGCATGAAATGCCCTGTGACAGGCACACTTCAATTTTATAACAATGTTCCTGTAAGCTTTATGCAAAGTGGTAATTTCAAGCAGCTCCAAGTCCCAAGTTAAGTGATGTCTGTAATTAACTACCATCTTTGTTGGACTATCTTTGGATGTATTTTTCCAGCGAGTCAAAAAAGTAGAAATGTTCTCCTCCTTAGTTCTGTTCATTAAGGTATCTAAACTGTTGGTGTTAGTGCTTCAGTAGAGCAACATAGATAATTGATTTGCTGAGCTATTAAAATGCATGGATTATGCACCACAATAGGGATAAAGATTTGTAAAGTATAGATCACAAAAACATCTGTTGCCTTCAGAATCAAATACAGACTATAATGTGTAGAAACAGTCTTCATTGGAGCCAAGAATATCAATGTTGAAAGTACAGATTTCTATAAAGTACTTGGGACAGGGGCCTTTTTCCTCCTTCTTTTCCTTCCATTCTTTGAACAACCAAGTTCTGAAATTTAATTTTTAGATCAGTGGAAAAATCTACTATAGATGTCAAACTGTATAGGACATTTAATCAGATAACTTTTGAAATCCTATTACAAGTTGCCCTATGCCAGATGCTGTATTTTCTCTTTGAGTGAGAAGTAGAAAATGTCCATGTTAGATGACAGATGCAATGAGAGTTTCAGAGTTCAGACAGTCCTATAGCAATATCTACAACATTCAAGTGTCTTGCACTTTAACACTCAATTTATTTATGGAAAAAACTGTATCACCAGCAATCGTTTTTTGTTTTTTATTTTTTGGAGGGGGAGTGTATATCCACATGAGTAGATGGTGATAGCAGCAAATGATGTAAAATCTCTGTCTGAAAAACCCTAAGCAGGTATTGTTAGCCTTTGTTGCTAACCTACTGTTGGGCCTTTTAAGGAGAGGAATGTTAGAGTTAGGAATATTAGAACTATATATTCTCATTTTCAGGGGAGAATAATTTTTTTCATTAGTTTGGAAGCCCTATTTTAATGCAGTTGTGGAGGCACCCCACAATAGAGACAGAAAGCTTTAATTCTCCTACCTCCTCCTCAAGGGTGATGTCAGGTGGGGGCTTCAATTCAAGCACTGTCCCCCCCCAATCTGTACAGTGATTGCTGAGAGCAATAGGAGTTTGATGTTAAATATAAGCATTTCTGGTTTGTTTCATTCTGGGATACCTAAGAGGCTTGCTGTATGTATTTGTCTCTCCAGAAGCTTCATTATCACAGGAAGTTGTTGGTCCATTTTAGTGTGTACATGGAACACTGGGAAAAGCAGATTTTAAGGATGGAGGTGTTGCAAATGCTTTCAACAGGCTACCCTTAGCTATTTCATCAAACCTAAACAAACACCTAGATGGTGTCCCCTCCATGACTAATTGCTTGCAGTCTGAATAAGACCTGAAAGTACTGGCATGCAGAAGGATGTGATGGTAATACAGTGGTGCTTCCTAATCCTTTATTTTGAGATGGGGGTGGCTGTGTGGGTGTGTTTCCCCTTGTTCAACGGGTTTGAATTTTCTTGGTTTATTTTTGAAACGTGTAGTAAAATTACCACTAGGGAACCTGCATCATGACTCACTGGTTCTGTTATAAAATCTTCTCTAATTAAACATTTTCTGCCATATGAACAGCCTGTGTCTCCCTACTGTAGAGATTATCTTGCATTTCACATAAGGAAGGTGCTGTGCCTAGGTAGTTGTTGTGAAATAAACGTCTCACTTCAAGTCATTCTGGATATGTGTCCTTCCCTGGGGAAGCCCAAAAATGGGTGTTCTTTGTTTTCCTTTAAAATCAATTTTACCTGCCTGTCCATCAAGTATCTGATTTTATCAATTTCTTTGTTTTGTATAGAGAAAAACAGTGGCTTTTATCTATAAACTCCTGTGTTCTTGGGATTCAGGTTGTTTTGATGTCTCTCACTCCCTGTCCTGTTTTTTAAAGAACTTTTGCTTTATTTATGTGTATGCTCTTGGAGGCATTTTTGAAGTAGAATATCATAGATAAAATCATAAACATTTTATAGATATATTAAAACACAGTAAGTGTGTGGAAATCTAAGCTTGCTGCTTATTTTCATAATCAGTCTTGATTTCTCCACTGACCCTCATTTTCTCTCAGTAATGTGTCAAGAAGAGACAGCAATTTTTCAAACCATATGATTACTGAGGTGAATTACTGCCAGAATTACTAGCTATAAGAGAAATATTTATATAACTGATTGTAAAATGCTCAGTAATACTGAGTATTGCCATGTTGTCTTGTTTGCCTAGTTTTTTTCATTACCATGATATCGCTCCATTATTAGCATTCTTTACATATACTTTTTATTTTTATGCTATTTATAGTTAAATTAGAATATTCTCATGAAGCCCAAATTATTCTAAGATTATAGTCTCTGTCAACAATGACTTTTTAATTCTTCTTTTGTCTTTTCCTTGATCTTTTTGAACAGTACAATTTAAATTACCCTCTATAATTTTGGCACAATAAATCATGAGAGTTCAAATTACCTAAGGTCAAAAACCTTTTTCCAGGAGGACTTGAATGCTAAATGTATCAAGAAACACGTTGTAACTCTTAAAAGGCAAAGTGATGAATAAGTTATCAAAGGAAGTTTTAACAGAAGTGGAAGTAATATATATCCCAAAGGAAGCTATTATGAGCCCATTAATATCACAAGCCAGAATTTTACTTACTGAATACAATCAAATTGTATTGAACTCCCCAACCATCAAGGGAAATACTCAGTTTCTGTGGTCTTGTGGTTGATTCATTCCTTTGATTTCTTCAAATACCTTTCTTCCTCCCCTCTATGTTTACATGAACAGTTCAAATTCAACTAAATAAACCACAGTGATTTGGAAAGTCATTGTTCAGAATAGGGTGATGCTCCTTGATGTTTGCAAATAACAGAGAAAATGTCCTTGATTATGCAAACGTGGTACCTCCAAACCTTAGGGTACTGGGCTGAGCCACACAGTGCTCTGTGTGCATTGTTCTTCTAGACCCTCTGAGCACATCAGGCTTTGCATGCACCTGCACTAAAGGCTGGGAGCAGCATGGCCAGCATGCTGCTGGAGCATCTGCTGCTCAGCTTTCCTGGAGTTGGTATTCCCCAGCTGAAGGTGTGCCTGGGAAATCTGGGAAAAACCCCCAAAGGACCTCACCTACATACGAGCAAGAAATGGTGGGTAAAGGGGAGATTTCTCTGTTGTGCAGAGAAATGTGTAAATGCTGAGTACTGAGGTGCTATGGGTGCCAAAGTGTCTCTGCCAGGGAGAAGAGGAAGCCTGGTTGGTGTGTGCAAGGCTGGTTGGTGTCTGTGTGTCTGTGCCTCTGTAGAAGGCTGGTTGGTGTCTGTGCCTCTGTAGAAGGCTGGTTGGTGTCTGTGTGTCTGTGCCTCTGTAGAAGGCTGGTTGGTGTCTGTGTGTCTGTGCCTCTGTAGAAGTGCCCCCTGAGGGGGGTCCCTGTGCCTATTTGGGTGAGGCTGGCCCCAGCAGAAGGTGCTGCCCCAATCACCAGTGGCAATGGCCCGGGGCTGTGGTCAAGAGCACTGTTCTCTGCACAGGCTCCCAGCCCAAGAGGTAGGGCAGGGGTGCTCCTAACCAGCTTTGCAAGTCAGGGCTGCCTGGCTGAGCATGGCTGATGGTGGTTGTGCTGGGCGGCACAGCTTGGCCCAGCCCCCATCCCACCTGTGCTGCACCATCCATCACCCCATGGGCAGAAATGCAGCCTGACCACTGGCCCTGTGCTGGCACTTCATCTGTCATTCCCACAGCACCTCCTGGCTGTGCTCTGATCTACTGCCCTGGATCTGCATCTAGTGAGCACAGCCCTGCTACAGCTGGTTTTATGGCACACTGTCTTTCTTTCTCATCCTTTTTGGTAGAGAGGTTAACTCAACTTCAAGCCTTAAATGCATTCCCAGAATAGATATTGTGCTGCAGATAACTACTAACAGCATGGATTTAACCTCGAAATAGCTAACTGTCTGTTCTCACAAAACCATAAAGAGGCATGCTGTTTAAGGATAAGATTTCTTTCTGTTTGAGAGAGTGAGATGTAGTTCTGGTATATTTAAGGAAAATGCCTAGGTCAAAGAAAAAGAAGTTTGTCTTTGGACTGAACTGTCTCCAGAAGGCAGTAGAACAGCGGCGGGACTGCATGCCAGCACTTCTGCCTGCCAGGGGGTTAAAACTTCTGGCACTTTGCACAAATTTGCTTCTAAAGCTGGTCTCCTCTTGTCTTCTCATACAGGAGTTTTTTGTAAAAGAAGAGAATGTTTGGCAACTTGAGCATGCTAAAATCCCTCATGGCATGTAAATTTATTCTTTCCATTATTTCCTATTTATATATTGCTTGTTTGTGTGCACTACACGTGCAAAGCATACCAGCTGCTGAAGATGTCCAGTCCCTGCCCTCTCCTTGCTGGGAGCTGAGTCAGAGAACAGGCTCACTGAGGGGATGTCGCAGAGTTCAGCAGTCCCCATTTGATCAGTACCAAATATCCTTCACTCACAGCTTGTCTCTTATGAAAAAGGATGAGCATGGGCTAAATATGAAGCAAAGAAATTTCAACCTTTATGCTTTGCTCAGGCCAGTTCCCAACACCCAGGAGGTATCTTGGGGTAGTAGATAATGATGACTAAATTGTGTTATTGCTTAGCAGGGAAGCAAGTTTATGCCATTTCTCCTCAGTGAGGGAAGGTTTGAAGTTACTTGGGTTCTTTTTTTCACCATACAGAGCCAAATATAGGCCATATATTTTATGTTACTAGTTTTTTTATTTCCATCTGAAATATTTATTAGTGTCTAAATTACATTTTGGTTGGCCATTAGCTGCACTTCCCCTTTCCTACTCACCAAATTAAAACATTATCCTAAGGTAAATAAGAAAAAAATCAATTTAATAGGATAAACTCTGAGAAAATCCCACCCTTACAATGGAAAGAACAAAGCTGAGCAGTGACACAGCTTTGTAACTCAGTCAGACAAAAGCTTTTGTAGGAGTCTACTTTTTTATTTATTTGTTGTGTTATGGGTTTTTAGAGTGATGCATTCAACAATCGATTGTACAGTACATACCAAATAGCCAAGCATCCCTAGTAGGCACTTATTATGTATGCCCTTCACATTTTCTGGCAGCTTCAGTTCTATGACTCATTTTATCATGAGCTTCTACTTTGATGGCCTTTAAACTATCTATCCGTGGCTGTTAAAATGACTGAAAAGTTTGAAATCCTTTCCTGGCACAACTTAATTCTATAACCCAATTAAATCAGATGGTGTGAGCTGTTTCTCGAGCACTTTTGCTTGTGTCCTTATTGCTCTACCATCAGCTTTTCAATTCCTAAAGTTTCTCTTTCCTCTGTTATTATGGAATGCTGCTGAAACCACTTTGTTATGAAAATGTTTTTGATAAGCACTAAATAGTTAAAAGACTTAGAGTTTTTGATTTGTCTGTGAAAAACATTGAATGTATTTTGGAATAAGCATCAGATTCTTATGAGCGTGGCTAGACTGATTAACGTACCCTGCTGGGTCAGATATGGGCTCTGAAATGCCTGTTTATACTTGCTTTTGCTTCTCCAGAGAGAATCCTGTGCATAATTTTTGCCGGCTGTGTGTCTGTGTAGAATAGGAGCATACAGAGTGACATTATTCTGTTTGTTATAGCAGAAGATGGCATACCTCTCTCTTGTTTACATTAAGATGGTCATGGTAAACAGAGTGACCATCTCCCTGTGCTCCAGAGAGATCCTGATTCATTTCTCCTTTGATTCTTAGGTAGGAATCTGCTCCCACCAGCTGCTGGAAGCAGCAAGCCGGGTCTGCCTGCGTGGGGCAGTTCTGCATTCCAGTTACAGATCTCCAGTGATGTGATCCCAGGGAGGCAGGAGGAGATGGGGTTATTTAGTTTATTAGTTATATTTAGGCAAATGTGAAAGCAGGTTGTCTTTTGCCATTCACTTCACAGTAGGGAGTAACATCTGTGCCTCCCTCGAATTCTGCTGCTCCGTCTCCTGTCTGTCCTAAGTACCTCCAAACTGATGGGTGTTCTGAAGGGTTTCTGAGGCACAGGTTTCATTTATTCAGTATTTGATCTAGACATTAGGGGAAATAACTTTGGCATAATTATGAGAATTGTTCTGATTATATTTTGATAACCTCAAGCAATGCATATTTCAATACTAAGAGAAGTTGCAAATGTATTTGATGGTTCTGAGAGGACATCAATTCGAGATTGGCATTAACTCCTTTTTCTCCACAAAGTGGGTAGTGACATCAGGTTGACTTATACCAGCTGAAAAAAGGAGCTAGCCTCATAGCCAAAGTATCATTATTAATAATCCCAGGCTCTCATACATTTAATTGGAGCACAGCTTTTTCTTGTTTCAGTCATTAGTGCTAGGGAAAATAAATGATGGAATACTTATCTTCCTTGATTGTGTTTGAGTATCATCTCAGATTAGAAAACTTCAAACTCTTCAGGAGTTATGATGTATTTCTCTGTTCAACCATCAGGAACTGTGGAGTTTTTAATTGACAATATTGGACAGAATCACAGTGCTGAAGAGAGATTTGAGGGATGTCACCCTTCACTAGTATTTTCTATTAGTTCAGATTCTAATGTGTAACATTTATTTGAAGAGTTACTAATGAAATGCAAGTGCAAAGGCCAGATTGTCACCTTATTCTCCTGCTGAGCTCACGACATTCAGAGGAATCAGGATGTGCTTGTATTTCTATGCTTCCAGACTTGAATTTATATAAGATTAACTGTATGGAAGTCAACGCACTTTATTTAACAAACAAAACTTTTCTTAAATAAGAACTTCTTATGCTAAAAGCTTTTTTTTTTTTTTTTGGTAAAATGAAGTTTAAATTATTTATTATCAAGACTCAATAAAAGTTGACTTAAGAACAGGAACAGAACATTTGGAATAACAGAGGATGGACCTGTAGTTTTAAATGTAAAGTATATTTTATGACTAAAACCAGAGAATGCTGGAGGAGATAGAATACTGGTTATTTAAAAATGATCACATAATCATATTTTGAAATCTCTGTATGCTTAGGATTTTCAAACAGAAAGGGTTTGTAGAGTTTTTCATTAACCAACAAGGAATTTGTGTGTATTCTGCCAGTTAGCATTAATCAGGGACAGCCAAATAATTCTCCATTTGTATTGAGGGAATCTCATGGAGTATAAACCACAAATGACATTTTTATACAAGTGGAAATGCAAAAAATATCTTTA
>VZUA01050012.1:12582-23728 GCA_013401035.1 Horornis vulcanius
TTTTTTTTTTTTTTTTTTTTTTACTTTTAGAGCAATCCATCACTTTTTAATAAGTGATCAAAAGTGTTGGAGAAAAAGAATTAACTTTGTCATAATCCATTGGTCACCAGTGGCCTATAGACTGTATTTTCGGACATTTAAATTTAGGTGTCTCAAACTCAGCTTCTCAGAACAAAATTTAAATGTTGCCTTTTGCAATGGATCAGTGCTTGTAGTTCAATGCATTCTTCAGTAAATCAATTGCTGCATCGATTTGTGCTGGCAAAGCGTAACCCTAAAGTATTTAAAAATCAACCACTTAATGTCAGGATACAATGTCAATGCATTATTAAGGGTCAAATGCTGACTTTGATCTCATTTGAATTATTGTTATCTCCTTATCCTGTTGCAGCTTCTTTCTTTCACCAGCCCCACTCCATTGTAGACGGGTGACCTGCACGTCAGTGTTGCTGTGACATCAGAGTCCTGTCTTGGTTTGAAAGACAGGCATCTGCTAGGGAGGGCAGGGCATGGAAAATTCAACCCCCCTCCGTCCCAATTATTATAATTTTGAAGAATTAAGGGGGGTCTCAAGCAAAGATACGGGGATAGGAATAACAGTTCTTTACTAGTATATATAACAGGATAAAACAAGCAACAACAACTACAACATTAACAACATAACAGAACCAGGCATCTCGAGGGCGGTCTGGTCTCGGTGCCACTGCAAGACTCTGAGAGCACCAAGCTGGAACGGTGGAAAATCCCGGGCTGGCGGATGACATCTATCCCGAGCTCCGTCGGCGGTAGCTGGAACGGCAGGGATGTCCCGGCAGGGCAGGGCAGGGCAGGGCAGGGCAGGGCAGGGCGGGGCCACAGAGTAGCAAAAACAGCGGTGCTGAAGAAGCGGCGGAGGGACAGGACCGGCCCAGCTCCAGTAGGGCAGGGGAAGGCGAGCTCAGAATTCCGGGGCACACGAGCAGATAGTGGTAGATTTCCCAGGACCGGACGTGGTGACAGTGAACTCCTCCCGCAGCAACAGCCTGGCCGTCCTCTCTCCGAGGCCGAGAGGGAGAGAGTGCAGCTGCCCCCAGCCCCGTCCTTTCCCTGCCCCAAAACTCATGGTACCTTACCCCTCAGAGAGAAAACTCCCAGACACAAAAGAAGTGTAGCCAGGTGCTACAACTCCTCTCCTTTGGCCCCTTTGTTCTGCTTAAGTACCTATAGGTACGCAGTAGTTGGTTTCCTGGCAACTTATGAGAAAAAAATTCTATAAATTCTATAAGTAAAAAAGGAACAAATTTAACCCCGAAGTCCCTAAGAAGGTGCACTCCGGAGCAGTGAGCCAGATGACAAGCATGTGAGCTTTTCCTCACCCACAAACTTGTCATCCTCTCCCACAGTGAAGCCTACACCGAGCAAGACAGCACTTTTCTGCTTGTGGGCTTTAGGTGTTAAAGCACTGAAAACAAACATTTTAGATAATAGCAGTTGCTACCTGTCATATCACCCGGACTATTCAGATATTATAACAAAGTCCAGGATGACTCAGCTGGAGTGTTAAACAGGTGTATAAGAATTTCACACATGCTTGCTGTTTGTTATTTGGTTAGGCTGCCCTTCAGATAGTTCAGATTACTCTGTAAACACTGCAAAAACAAATGTCTAATTTTCAAAGCATTCAGCAGAAAGAAATTAGTATCTGCTTTGCTGGTTAGAGATAAAATTTTTATCCCTCCCCCCTCCCACAAAGCCATGTCTGCAAGCAAACAATGTGCTTGACCCGGTTTATAAAATTCTTCCTAGATACAGAATTTCTCTGCCACATATGAGGACAGTTTTCAGTAGTGAGAGATAAGGTCATTATTATTTTTGAGGTTATGCTTAGGTTGTGAAGACCAAAAGGCTAACAGCTAGTAACACTGTTTGAAAACATTGCTTGCAGATGGCAACTCTTGCAAATTGCCATTATATCAGCATGTAATACTTCAAAAGTTCTCAACATTTAAATTTTTTAAAATAATTTTGCTGTGATTAATCAAACTGTTCAAATGAAAGTGCAGTTATGAAAAAGATTTGAACTACTCATCACAAAGTGAAAACTGAACAAAATTAGTTCATAGACATATGTCTGTGTAAGTACAGCAAAACAACCTTCATATAGTATGAGGGAGGGAAGAAGGCACGGGAAGAGAATGAAAAAATTTGAGAAATTCTCTTTCAAACATTCCATAATTTCATGAAGATATATGGATACCAGAAAGCAATCAATAGCCAACCAATTTTTCTTTCAAGTGACTGGGAACACATTCTTTCCAATTTCTCTTTGCTTGTTAATATGAAGAAAAAGGTTCTGCTACACGCTTTAACTGTGAAAAATGTCTTTTTTGTTGTTGTTGGTAGAGTACTTTTTATTTCAGAAAAAAAACATAATAAGTTTTTCTGTTTCTAGTTCATCATTTGTATTTCTGACTTCAGATTTGATTTGCTAAGGAAGATTTGTGTATGTTGGATATGATTTTACTATAGTTTGCTCATACATTTGATAAAAGAAAAGAAGAATTACACAGATACTTACCAGAATATAAATGAAGCAGAAGAAAGAGTATATAGAATTTAAATGTAGGGATAAGAACCAGCCTTTGTGTGCTCATACTCCCGGTAATCGCATTAGCACAGCTTGAATTTAGAAAATGCTTTATGTAAAAATGTATAAAGGAGCACCTTTGTAATGCACTCACTGAGAATAAACAAAGTGAAGGACTGTAGAGAATTGCCATGGCATGCATTAGGTCAGACTCTTCTCCCAAACAGGGATTTAGTATCTCTTTTCCACCCAGAAAAAATAAATACAATTCAGTGTTCAGTCAGACATCCTTTCACTTATATAAGTGTTTTTCTTTTATTTTGTAGACTGTCACAGTTAGTACCTCTGGACTGGGAAATGGATTTTGGGTAGCCAGTCCTTGCCTTTTTCATCATTTACATTATCTATGTACTTCCCCAAAGTAAATGTCCGAAGTATTTAAATACAATGTTTTTGAAATTGAAAGTTTAAAGAAAAGAACCCAACTCCAAACCCCAAGACAAAACAAAAAAAAACAAAATAAGAAAACTGAAAACTAACCAACTACAACAATTCTTAAATTTTATTATTCTCATTTCTACTTCCACAGCTGAGTCACTAAGGTCACAGGCCACAAAAGTATCTGAACACCTTTGACAATACTTCCCTCTATATAAAAAGAATCAGAAATGAAAACCTTTGTTATTAGTCTGAAACTTTCACTCATTGTTCCATAGGAACAAAAATCCAAATATAAGATTTTTATTTTTTACTCGAGCAAGTAAATCTTATTGATGATGACTGCTCCTCCTGAAAGTGAAATCTTTACAGTGACCATAGGTCAGTTTTCCCCTTCTCCAACTCACTTTCTTCTGACTTCCCTGCAGTTCCAACCCCTGTAACGTATGGCCTGGGACAGGCCTTCAGGTCACTCATACCACAGGAATATGAGCTCCCTGTATATAGTAATTCTTCATTACAGAGAATGTACTGTAGTCTAGGCTTTCCAGTTCACTTTCTGTAATGTTATAGCTACTTTTAACTGTTGATGTGTGTTTAAATCCTTGTTTTTGCCCTAATTTACTGCTCAGAATCACAGAAGAATGTAGGGATTCATTCAGGATGAAGATTCAAGAAGAATCTTCAGGGATTCAAGAAGGAATCCCTGAAGTAGTTTCTTCATACAAGGAGCTATACATTTGAGCAGAGACTTATCACAAGAGTTTATAACTCTTTGGTTTAGGGCAGGAATAACTTGGGAAAGGGCAGTGGAAAGTAAGAATTTACATGGCATAGGCAGATGAGAGGCGCTGGTACTGCCATGCAGTTCTTGAGCCACGAACCAGCTGTGGACCTCAGAGTACATCTGTTAAATAGCAATTTTGGCAGTATCAATACCTGTCTTAAAAATAAATGATTGTTCTCCTGATCCACTGATTCAAGTCTACTCAGGTATCACTAAAGAAGTAGGGTAGAGTGCAAAGGACAGGAGGCAACTTTACTATCAGAGCCACAGACGTCAATTGCCCATCCCACGTGTGAGACTGTGTTGCAAGTTCTCACCCAGAGTAAAACACATATTATCTGTGATTTAAACTAACCTACTTTTGCATTGGACACACTGATGGAGAAATATGACACACTTGATTTGATTCATATGGGAACAAATTAAGTCAAACCCAGTGTCTGTGCTTTCTTCTTTAGGTACAAGAGTGCCAAACAAAAACCCAGAGCTCAAGTGGTCTCATAATCAAATATAAGTAACTTGGAATATCTTATTCTTTGTTTGCTCTTCTGAAATGGTTGTTCCAAATTTAATTAGAATCAAAGACTCTGGGCTGCATGGAAGAAAATGTTGCCTGAGGTAAAGTAGGTGATCCTTCTTCCCTGCTCAGTTCTGGTAAGGCCAAATGTGGGGAACTCTGTGTCCATTTCTAGGCTCCACATTGTGAGAAACAGACGGAAATACTGGAGAGAACCCAAAGAAGGGCCACTAAGATTATGAAAGAGCTGGAACATTTCTCATATGAAAAAAAGGCTGAGAAAGCTGGGACTCTTTAGCCTGGAGAAGAGAAGGCTCAAGATGTATTACACCAATGTATGCAAAATATTTCAAAGAAGAATGCAAAGAAGATGTAGACATGCTTTTTTCAACAGTGCCCAGTGACGGGACCAGAGGCAATAGTCACAAACTGAAACACAGAATGAGCAACCTGAGCATAAGGAAACATTTTTTTTGTTGTTGTTGTGAGAGTCAATGAGAACTGGCACTGGTTTCCCCAGGATGATTGTGGAATCTCCCTCCTCAGAGATATTCAGAAGTTCTCTGGTCATGGGCAGGGGTAACAGGCTGTGGGTGGCGCTGCCTGAGAAGCGGGGCTGGACCAGATGACCTCCAGAGGTCCTTGCCAACCTCAATCATCCTGTGATTCTCTGATATAAGAATAAAATCTGTGTTTTTGCTGTATCTGAGAAAACCCAGATATTCTTCAAAACTCGATGTTAACTTACCAAATTGGCTGCAGGCTCTTTTATTCTCTGTACTTCTTCCCGTCAAACCCTTCTGCATGCAATATGCATATCGATAGTTTAGGCTTAACTGTTATATCATTGAAATTTTGTCAGCTCAAAATTTTGCTTCAGAACTCTTCATTTTTTATATCACAACAGATGAAAACCCCTTTTTTTGAATTTGACAAACCAGTGTCACCATATACAGGAGCACCTCTATAAAGAGGCTCGGGGAGTTGTGCATGTTTAGTGTAGAGAAGAGAAGGCTCTGGGAAGACCTTTTAGCAGTCTTCCAGTACCTAAAGGGGGCTAAAATAAAGAGAAAGAGGGAATTTTGTTAGAGCATATGGTGGTAGGAAGAGAGATAGCGGTTTCAATGAGAACGAGGTCAGATTTAGATTAGATATTCAGAAAAAATTCTTTACTGTGAGGATAGTGAGACTTGGAACAGATTTCTCAGATGGGCTGTGCATAGTCTATCCTTGGCCAGGAAGGATGGGACCTTGAGTAACCCAATATAGAGGTATAGCCCCTGCTCATGCCGAAGGGTTGGACCTGGAGGATCTTTAAGGTCCCTTCAACCCAAATCATTCTATGATTCTATAAGAAATTCTATAAGAAGAAATCTATGAATAAGGAAATATATATATAAAATGAACTTGATAAGATTGAGTTTTATAAGATTAAAACAGTACTTCTGGAAGGTGAGGCTCATCATAATAATCCTCATCCCAACCAAATCAAAACTGATGAAACAGTGAAGTCTCAAATACAGTACTTCAGTTTGGATTTTTAGGCATGACTGAAATCAGTTTAACTTAACTGATAACTCAAGAAAATCAGAAAAAATTATATGAGGTAAGTGAGAGGCATCTACCACCAAAATATATCAAAATCAGCTCTTGTCACTGGTACACACAGAGTTGTTAATGACATATCAGTTGTGCAAAAAGAATGACCTTCCCAAATAAAAAAAAATATTTTGGAGAGGCTCAAATAAATGTGTGATCTGCCCCTTAGATGTTAGCAATTTTTAAAAAATATTTTTGACAAAAATATGTTCAAGGTTTTCAAAATGTAAGGAAAACAGAAAATAATGATCATCTTCATATTATAAAAAATTCCTAATTCTCTTTTTTAGAATAACAATTATTCTGAATTCCCTGTGGACAGCCATAAAAAAACCTCCTTTACAAGGTTTTAATAGTTTCAGCGGTGAATAACTGTTCCACTATTTCTCAAAAAATTTCCAAACCCAGTCACTGGGCTGATCTATCATTCACAATTTTTCATTGGCTTGTTGGCTAGTTTGCTCAATTTGGCCTCTTAATATATTTTGCCTTCTACCCCTTTACCTTTACAATAAAATAGTCAACCAACTGTTTTCAGGGTTTTAAACACCATTTTAAATAATTTTAAATAAAAATGCATTTAACACCTAATCTTTTTGTTAGCCTTCACTTTTCTGTTATGGATAAAGAAAATAAGCAATCCCTCTCTAATTTTTATACCTAAGTTAAGACAGGGTTTTGGAGCTTCATTTTGTCCTTCCTCAAATTGTCCAATATTCCAATATTAGAATAAGATCCTAAACTATTTTATATGATATAAATCATTCTAAACCTTTTTCTTTTTATTGAAAGAATGAGATTTGCCAATTTTTTACAATTGAAGTTGTTAGCTTTTAATGTTTTATGTGAAACAGAATATGCTTTTGGCTGGAGTGTAGAGAAAATTCAACATAAATTTCTTTGTATTGCAAACACAATGGAATCATTATGTTCTCAGCATAAAAATACAAATTGCAGTGCAATAAATGTGGCAACTGGGAAACTGGCATAAAACAGTTATGAGCAAAATGTTCCAAATTCCCTTCCTTTCTCCACTACAGACCATAATAATGGAAGAGTAACCCAACTTTTTAAAGGTATACTTATAAAAAGAACAGTTGTGTGAGAAAGACCTCTAATTTTTCATAGTGGCTTGAACAACAGTTGTTCCAACCACTCTTATTAAGAAAATTCTCTGAAATTAGGAAAAACAAAAACACTAATGGAAAGATATAAGTTGACTGCTTTTAACTTGCTGATGTTTAAGTTTATATTATAGTCAGTAGTACCAAAATAGCCCAGGTGATGCACTAGAGATAAATAGCATTGAAAAAATAATAAGAAAATAAAAACATTTTTAAACTGCCTACTAAACATATATATAAGTACACTCACTCCTGTTAATGCAAAACTAATGCTAATTTCAAAACACAATCAATGATTATGCTGATTTCTTTTGCTGTGCTGAAACAAAATATTAATGTACACGGTGCATCATCAAAATTGTAACAAACATTAAGTCAGAGAAAACTAATTCCCTACAGCATCTTAGAAAGGATGATTTTTTTTTTTTTTTTAGCTACATTTTAGTGGTGGAATTATTCTCTGTATGACTTTCTCAAACAATTAAAACATAATTCTCAGGTGTACCATGCATATTACATGTGACTCAAAGTAAATTAAAGAAGGATACTTTTATAATTTTCATTTTGTGTTAACCATACATATTGAACCTGTGATTGTTGCAGGGAAATGTGGTGGGTTTTTTTTCCCAGTGAAGTTTTGTGAGTTGTAGACGTAAGACATTATATTTGTTATATGTAATATCTTTGAAATGCCTTTGTTGTGAAGCTATTGAAGCTTGATTTAGTTTTTAAATCTAGGATGAAAACATAGTTTCTTGATCTAGCTATATCTGTTCCTTGAATTGATGCCAGAGATGTTACTTCCAGGTGTATTTCTTTTGTTTGGCTAGTTTTATTATGCTATGATGCTTTGCCCAAGAGATACAGTAAAAAAACTGATGATATACAACAGTGTCTGGATCAAAATAGAGAAAAAATACACAAAATATTTTGCAATTTCTTTGAACAGTCAGTCCTAGAAATATACATAAAAACTGCATGAGCATCAGACCAAATATTACATTCAGACTAAAAAATAAAGTCTTTCTGCTCTTATTCATTTCCTAATTAGTTTCAGTCCCAAGGCAACCAATTAATTATATCCTTTGAAAATGAACTTTTCCCCTCATAAATTTATTCAAGCCCTTCCTTTCCTCAGTCTTCATGCTCTGGATTTTCCATTTCAAATTTTAAATAATTTCTAAATACTACAAATAAGAAAATTCCTTTTATTTTTAATGCTCTGCTGTTAATTTCAGAAGTTTTGAAACAAACAAAAAAATAGTCTTTTAAGTTTTTCTTCAAGAAGTGCACATTCTATCTAGTAAAATAAATGTAGTTTGAAGCTGAAAGCAAAAAAGAATAATTTTTTTCATATGAAAATTTTGTGTGTTTTGGCGTAGTGTCTTAGGGTGACTTTATGTTGCTTGTATCCCCAATCATCCATTCTGTTTGTGCTGTAAATTGAGTTCTGTACCTTTCAGACTGATTCTGAGAGTGAACCAGGGAGAGAAGAAGCGCGGAGTTTGTTTTGAGGAACAGCCTGACTCCCACACATTCTCTGCTCCGGACTTCTGTTCGTCGGAGGCACGGACAGTGGTGGAGCAGAGATCTTTTTGCTTTTAGTTAGTTTTTAGCTAGCTGAGGCAGAAAAGTTCCCTGGATTGTTTTTTCCTTCTCTTCTTGGGACTGTTCAAATCTACTCTGGACTGAAAAACCCAGAGGAGCACCGAGGGCTCGCACCTGCGGCCCACCGGGCCTGGACCTCCGGAGGGACTGGGATTGACCAGAGACTGAGTGAGCTGAGCTGCACCCACGGCAAGGACTGTCTCAGTTTGCCATCTCTCTTCAGAGCAGTTAGAGGTTTTATTGTTTCATTGTTCATTTTATATTTTCATAGTATCCATTCCTGTGCTCGTAGGTATTTTTTTTGTTAAACAAATAGTTTTTTCCACTTTTCTCTGAGGAAGTTTTTCCCAGACTGGTTGGGGGGAGGGGCCGTTTGGGTTTGCTTTCCAGAGGAACCCTCTTGGGAGGTTTCCTCCCAAATTTGCTCTAAACTAAGACACTTAGTAAATAATAGTGAAAAAAAAATCAGGTTTTGATATAAATTCACTTCTAGACACTTAGTAATATTTCACTTTTTTCATACCTCAGACATATATGAACAGAAAAATAGAGAACTGAATTTAAGAATTCAGTTGTATGGAATGTACATGTGCCTGCATGCAATCTCCACATTAATTATTTACTATTTCTGTTTCTGAAGCATCACTACATTGATGCCTGGAGTGAGGTCTGATAATTGACAGATAACAACTAATCTCAACAGTCAAATACTACTTGGTGTGTTACCCTTATAAGAACAAGGATACAAATAAAACTGTCTGTAAGGCCAAGATTGCAGGAACAAAACTGCTATAGAAATCAACATTGCCAAAACAGTGTGGAAAACAGTTTATGGCTTGACAAAAGGCTGAAACATTTTTATGAATAAGAAAAAAGTTGCAAAGCATGAAGACTTCAACACTGTAGAATCATAGAAACAGAATTGTTTGGGTTGGAAGAAACCCTAAATATCATCTGGTTCATAACTAATGATGCCTTGCTGTGTGCTGTACAATCTTAATACACAGGAAGAATTTTTCCATTTACAAGTCAAATGACTCATGTTTCATTAAAAAACCCAGCCCAACCCAACCAACCAACCAACAAAAAAAAAACAAAACCCCGAACCAAAACCAAAACCAAACCCCCAAAAAACCCGAAAACAGCAGCAAGAAAACCCCAACAACCCCCCCAAACAACAAAAGAAAAAAACCCAAGCAAAAAATAACCAAACAAAAAACCCCAAAACCCAAACCAAACAAAACCAAACCAAACAAACCCCAAGCTGACCAAATTAAAAAATCCCCTCCAATCCTGAACAACTAGGTGATGAAATGGCTAGTCATCAGACTAATGGACAAATTTAGGGTGACTGTACTATTGAAATCAGGAGATAAATAGTCTAAATCTTTGAAGTTCAGCTGTGGAAAATCCCATGAGTCCTTGTGCTTGATTTCGAGCACCTCGTAATTTGTCATCATGAGCAAAACCATTTAATATCAGTTATCCAATCTCTAAACCAGATCTGAATCCAAGAAGGAAAATATGACTTCACTCCTTACTTTTTCTCCTTCCTCTTTTTGTTTGTTTGTTTGTTTATAAGTTAAAATCTCTAAATGAGAACTCAGTATAAGTGCTACCTTACAAAAGATTTAGAACCACATTAATCTGGACCTTCGCCTATTACCTTGTAAATAGTTTTCATGCAGTTATTAAACTCTTTCACAACAAACAATATGGCAACTTATTTTGACAGCAGCTTTATCAGAAAAATAACTTTATTTTTCTGTCTTAAATATACATTCTGCACGGACTGGTTATTATGGTTAAGATCCATTATCTAGTCATACTGACTGTGTGAATATTACCCAAAATTCATAAATTGCACACAAATGAAGATATTCAAGTCAGAATCAGAATAGTTTTCAAATATTGCATTTTTCCCCATTTTTATCTGAAATTGAAATTGACTGAATATGAAAAATATTGAGGTTTCAGTCTCTTTCTTACAGACAAAACCACATCCATATGTTGTTTTAAAACTGCTCTTAAGAAAAAGTTAAAGTCTTTTGAATTCTTTTCATTCCAATTCTGTAGGGACTCTTGAAACATTTAGATAACTAACTTATGGTAACAGTTTGGAAAATTCCTGATAGTTTTACTTGAAACTCTCAAACAAAGACAAAAAAGTTTAGCCATAGAATATCCCTATAAATCTGATTTCCCACTGATTGTAACTCAAACTTCAGTGGTGCATTTTGAGAAATCTTATTATGATTAAACAGAATGGACTAAAACTTGCATTATAGAAAAAAAAAGATTTTTTTTTTGTTTTCTTTAATCTGCTATAGTACATAATATGCAATATAAGTAATATATAACTTTAGTAGCCTTCTGTTTCAATTTTTTGTTCTAACAGAGGTATTTTAGCTAAGTATGGGTTAATTTCAGCATGTCAATGAGGATTTTGGTGTAGCAAAGTACTTGAGTTTGTTTTCATAGACACATAAATGATTAGTCCTATTCAG
>VZUA01050016.1:30692-41455 GCA_013401035.1 Horornis vulcanius
ACCAAGAGCTAAAGCTGACGAAATAGGTGGCTCTAATCTGGCATTACCATTACAAGGCTCAAAGAAGTCAGGTTGGTTACTGGCTTCCATCAGCCAGGGCCCTGTACCAGAGATTAAGGACCTTACAAAAATTAAACTCAGACAAAGAGTTTGACCAAAGCTCTGCAACTCTAACCCAGTTAGATTGCTGTCAAATTTTAGTATAACCATTTGCAGGATCAGAATCTTTAGGCTAAAGCCAGCTGATGAAACAGTTCTTCAATTGGTAAATGCAATTGTATTAAAATTTTAGAGGACAATTTGATTGCATTTTTCAGAGGGAAGAAGGCCAGCTGGCTTGTTCTGACAATGTTAAAATGCTTTTTGTAATTATGTTTAAAATTTATTCAATAAATTAGATATTGTGCATTGTAGGAAACTTTTTNCCTGCTAAAGAATAAATTTTCTTATCTAGTTTTCATCCCTATTGCCTATTTTAGGGTTTATAGCTTGTCCTCAAATCTGAGTAATGCCAACATAAATCGAGCCTCAAAGAGAATTCCATCCTGGAATTCAATTTCAGTACTTTACCCATCAGTGTTCCTGGTGTAGAGTATGGTGGTGTTCTGCTCTGATATTGGCATCCAAAAGTTACATGGTCATGTGTAACTCAGACAAAGCATCACTGTCACAGGAGATAACTGGGCTCAAAGGATCTACCAAAAGTAGACATTTACAACTGACTTCCATTTAATCAGGAAGATTAAGGTAAGTAAAAACAAATCTGTGATAAAAACAACCTTTGAAATGTACTGTGTTTTTAAGGAACAGCTTTCAAGCAAATCCAGAACTGTTTTCAGGGCAAGAAAAACAATGCCATTGGGTGTCACCCTGAAGATTGGTGTTACCATAGCAAAGTTCCTGCTCTAAGGAACTACGGTAATCTACTATGTAGATTTACCAAAGATGGCATTTTGTACAATAGAACCATCACTTACAGGCTGTTACTTTGTACAATGCCATCACTTACAGGCTGTTATCATAAAGAACTGTGGATTTATTATTTGAGAGACAAAAATGCTATCTACTGGTCTTTGTTTCCTTAAGTCTATAAACTAGATTCACAGACTTCACTTTTGCCTTTTTCACTAGATAAACATGATGACAGAGCTCTGGCCTTCTACTGAGTCAGAGAATTTCCTGAGAAAGATTTACAGGAGGACAGACTGCTTGCATGTGTCCACCACAGATGGATTTCTTCTGCTTTCTATATCGCTGTTACTCATAGCTACTTTACACATCACTTGTTTTAGTTTTGATGCAAAGACAGTTTTGGATTTCTTCACATACAACCTACAGTTTAATGACAACTCACAACTTTCAATACTCAAAGGAGGCTTATAAGAAAGATGAGTACTAACTTTTTAGCAGAGTCTGTTAGGCTAGAACAAGAGATAATGGTTTTAACCTAAAAGAGGGACAGTTCAGACTAGATATATGGAAGATTTTTTTTACAATGAAGATGGTTAAACACAGGCACAGGTTGCTCAGGGCAGCTGTAGAAGCCCCATCCCTGAAAACATTCTAGGTCAGGCTGGACTGAGCTCTGAGTAACTTGATCTAGTTAAAGATGTCCCTGCTCATTGCAGGAGGGTTGAAGCTACACAATCTCTGAAGGTCCCTTCTAGTTCAAACCATTCTATGATTCTGTGAACTTATCTGAATCTTGTTTTTTATCCATTTATATCATTGCACCTCAAAACACTTAGCTAAGAACTAAGAACCATGTTTCTCAGGCAACAGAAACATAAGAAACCACATATGTTTATATGTTTATATGATATGGTCACCACCACCCAGCAGGAAGTGGCAGAGTCTGGCTGCAGGCAGGCCTGTGTGCAGTTTTCCAAGCAATGCTGCATCCAGTCTTTATGTGACTGTTACTTGTGGCTTTTCAGAAAAATCATAGAAAACAAAAGTACCAGAGGGTGGAGCACAATAGGAAGGCTGTGAGGCTGCCAGAGGTGCCCAGAATTGACCTGAATCGTTCCTGTGGGATAGCAACTAAAAGGGGCTGAGTGTTGGGTGGTGAACTTTTTCAAAAATATATTTGCCATGTGAGCATATAACATGGCCTTGCCCTCAGTGCATATCTTGCAGCTCTATTTCTAGCTATGATTTGCAGCCAGTCTAGCTATGATTTTTCGCTCATGTGAGAACTGCAGAATGATTAATATTTCCAAGTGTTTGCCACATCAAGAAGAAACAAATGTGTATTTATATTTGTCTTGTTTTCCATTTATGGACAAAACTCCTAGGGACCCTATTTTCTAACATACAGCTGCAGATATACACAGGAACCTGGAACAAAAAAGATTTCCTAATTAAGGTGTGCTGTAGCATGCTGTGGCAATGAGTGTGTCCCAACAACGTTCAGTGACAGAGATGTTTGGGAAAATGATGAACAGCAACCAAACAGCATTTGAGGACTTTGAGAAATGTTTGCTCTGAGAAGATGCCACTAATCAGGAGATACTCCCCAGGAATACAGGAGTCCATAGACAACAGGTCATATTTCATATAAGAAATTATTTTCAGCCTTTCTCCAGCCTTGTCAAAGCAAGAAGGAAATAGAGAGGATGGAATTACCTGTGACCCCAATAATGTTTGATCTTGGCTGGGAGAACCACAGTGAGCAGTAATCAGGGCTGATGTCAGAAGGCCCCCTGTGAGCTGCAGGGACTGGATTTTCAGGGGGCAGAGCTGCAGCTCACCGCATTGCAGAGGCTCCAGGCAGCTCCCACCAACCCATCCTGCTCCAAGAGCTCTCCAGCTCTGTTTGGGTGATTTCTTTGTGCTGTTTAATTCCAAGATCTTTCTAGCTCCTTACACACTCCCACACTGCGGGCTCATTATCTAAGCCCTCTCTTTACCCAAATCCTCTGCTCTGAGTAGTCCCACACAAAGCACACAGTAAACATTCGCAAGAGCTCTTTTTATATTCAAGCCAACAAGCACCCTGTAAAAAAAGCCACACAAAATCTAGTTTTAAGTGGGAAGTTGTGAAATATGAAATAGGTGTAGCATGAAGAAAAAGGAAAGGAACTGATTTTTTAAGTATATTAGCAGGGAGAAACACCAAACACGGAACCCTCTACAGCAATGAAATTTGGAGCCTAAATCAAGAAGATATCCTCAAAGACGCAACAGAGATCTTTCTTTTCCTGTGACTGCTGAGGCTGCTATTAGGCCTCCCGCCACTCAGCAAAGCAACTGCTGTTGTCTTTGGGAGCACCAATTCAGGGTCTGCTTCAGTGGCTGTAATTTAATAGTAAAGGCATCAGAGGTTGAAAATGGGAAGTTGGCAGGCATGCCTGGGAGAAGAGGGGTTTTTGTGTGCAAATCACTAAACCTCCAAATGCCTTCTGCAACTCTGCTTCCCTCAGTCTTTTTTTTTTTTTTCAGGAAATGTACAGCCTCAGCATGTCAAAAATGAGAAGTGTGGATAACCAGCCAGTTTTAAAATTACAGAGGTTTATACTGAGGTATAAAGTCAATTTGAGAAAAATTAGAGAGCCCAAGGAAGCAGAGCCCTTCTTTCTGCCCTCTGCATGGATGCTCCTCTTGGACAGGGCTCTGGACTGCAGGCTGTGCAGCTTCATTATGGATTTAGGCAGCAAACTTCAGGCTCCAGGGCAGTTTGGTGAAACTCATGGCCTTGTATCCAGGGCTCACAGAGATGCTGTGGCTCAGGTGAGCCACAGCTTGTTTGCATTCCCTGAGCCCTCAGTGAGCAGGAGCGAGCACAGCTCAGCTCCACCAGCAAAGTGTTGGGCTGTGCTTTGGACCAAAGGCTGGAGCACTGTGAGTGACTTAACCAGATTGGGCACTGTCCATGCCAACAATAGCCAAGAGAGACACACTGGCTCCAGAGGAGTCAGCACTGCTCTGGATGCTTTATAAGTCACTACTAAACATCACATGGACAGCAGGATCAATCTCTTCTTCACTGTCTCCTAATTCACTTATGAAATTGGCACCATTTTATTGGGCATTTTTCCTTGGTGACCAAATTTTGGGCATAATTTTCATTTGCCTGTGGACTCTTTGTGTCATCCACAGACATGCAGCAGCTTGGCTGGTCTCTAAGCCCACACCAAGGCCAGTGAAATTTTCCTGGTCCTAGGGAATGTCACCCTCTTCACTCTTCCAGTTCTTATTTTAATAAAAGCTCTGGCAAGTCAAGAAAGCACTAGTTCTGTCAGGCTGACAGTCATGATGCAATTAATACATTTTCAAAAAGACAGTTGGTATCCTGTTGGTGTTATCTAGTGTTTAACATATTAGCATGATGAGTCTTGCTAGGTTAAGAACTAAGATGAAGCCTCAGCCCTTAAGTCTGATGCCCATGGCAGCTTTAAGCACTGAGCTGAATGCAGGACAGGTCATGGTGGTGAGTTTCCCCATGAACACGGAAGATGAAATTCTCCCCTCCTGTGGACAACCACATGAACACATAAATAGAGTGGCTGCTGCTGAATTTTTCTGTGATAGATGGAAATCCTTGCAATAAAGATGGAGAAAATGAGAGGCTTAAATGCCCATGTCCATGTAAACCTCAAGTCCACACCAGAGTACCTACTGGTGGGGGCAGAACTGGGGCCAGGCTAGTCTGCAGTTGTGCTGGCCAGGGCCCTGGGCAGAAAGCCAAGCTGAAGGACAGGGATGAAATCTCCAGCCAAAACTTTTTTATTTCCCATCAACAACCCTCATTAAAAAAATAGAAAAACCTTTTTTAAAGAACTCACATTTTCCAAAGAACCTAGTTTTCACTGGTAAAAAAAATCCAAAATTGGGTTGTGACAGGTGCTACTATATATACAAAACTATACAAATACATTCCCCCTTTTTCCCAGTTCTCTTCCTCTGGGAGCCATGGAGATAAGGCAGGATTCTACAGATGGAACCTGCTGTTAATTTTATAGAACCTCTAAAATAAAAGGAAAGTACATCCTGGAAGGGCTCTTTAACACAGGGGTGCCTATGGCTGATGCTGAATCATACTCTGCTGAGCTTTAGGGAGAAGAAAAGAAAACACAAGTGACTTTGAGCACCACTGCAACTATAACTGATATTTTGTTTGAATTAAACATTTCATTTACCCTGCCACAGTGACTGTGACCTTTTCAACTGCAGTTTGGCTCTAAATGACTGATGTTCTTCACGTCACACACGAGGCTTAACACGCTTGTTCTGACAAAGAATGAAAATAGCTCTGTGGGTATTTTCTCTCCCTGTTTCACAGAGAGATAACAGTGAATGCAATAAAAAGTAATGGTGTGGAAGAGATCATGCTGCTGCTTTCCAAGGGTCATGTATATATGGCTGATGAGGAACCTTGGCACTTCAACTGTCTACTGAATTAAAAAACAGTGATGGGCAGCAGCGACTGTGCAACCTGAAAACGTGCTGCACAGGTCGCGTGTCTTCAGAGTCAACGTGACCTTGGCAGAAAATTCAGGTTATACTCCTAGGGATGAACTTTCAGAATAAATGTTCTCCGAGTTGGGTGAACTCTTGAAACCCTTGGTTTTCTTCATTGCCTAGGGTCTACAGGTGGATTGAAATGATTTTATGGGGAGAATGGCCCACCTGTCCCCCCACTCTCAGCGGCGTGTAGCCCCTTATCAGAAGGGTGCAGTGCCAGAGCTTAAAGGGAGTTTCAAGTAGTTTGCCCACACTGTGTAGCTGGTAATTTTATTTGTCTCCTCTCAGAAAACTGAGGTATCTTCCTCCAGAAAAGAGAAATAGCAAAATATTTTAAAATATCTCTGCATTAGTGAGCCCCAGGGATTATTTGTTTGGAACAGCATCAAAACCCATTTTTATATTGTACTTTTCTTATTTTTCAGATTAAGTCTCTTTCTAAGCACCTTAAGGAGAGAAGTAAGGTTCTTCTCTGGATTTCAGAAGTCTCCATGGCACATGGAGAGGTGATACCAGGTGCCTCATCAAGACACACATAGCATGGAGCACCTGAAAAACAGACCTGGAAGCTGGATGAAAGGGCATAAAAACTGTAACTGGCTGTAACTTTCTTTGGGATGCCACAGAGTCACCTGTGGTTACCTATGTCACTCTCTTCATCACAGACAGCAAAAGGCACAGCCAAATGCAGCTGGATGGGTTGGGGCTGGAATTAAACACAGGGAAGGAGATAATCACAGAAGCACAGATTCACCTAGGTTGGAAAAGACCTTTGAAATCATTAAGTCCAACTTATGACCAAACACCACCTTGCCAACTAGACCACAGCACTAAGTGCCACATCCAGTCTTTCTTTAAACATCTCCAGGGACAGTGACTCTGCCACCTCCTGAACAACCCATTCCAATGCCAAATCCCCATTTCTGTGAATAAATTCCTTCTAATGTCCAATCTAAACCTTT
This sequence comes from Horornis vulcanius, assembly GCA_013401035.1. Taxonomy (NCBI): domain Eukaryota; kingdom Metazoa; phylum Chordata; class Aves; order Passeriformes; family Scotocercidae; genus Horornis; species Horornis vulcanius. The sequence goes on from VZUA01050016.1 coordinate 37,121, forward strand.
CCTGGCACAGCTTAATTCTGTGTCCTCTTGTTCCTATTGCTGGTTGCCTGAGAGAAGAGACTGACCCTCAGCTGGACACACCCTCCTTTCAGGAACCTCTAGAGAACAGTAAGATCTCCCCCAAGTCTTCTCCAGCTAAACACCTCAGCCACCCCTCATAGGATTTGTATTCCAGACCCTTCACCAGCCTTGTTGCCCTTCTCTGGACACTCTCCAGCACCTCAGCATCCCTCCTAAATTAAGGGGCCCAGAAATGAATGCAGTCCTCAAGGTGTGGCCACACCAGTGCTAAGGGAAAGAATCACTTTCCTAGTCCTGCTGGCCAAACTATTCCTGATACAGGTCAGGAAAATGTGGAGGCAGAAACAGCTAAGTATGGATGAGAAGGGACAATACAATCTCTTTTAGCAGCTCGGCTGGCTTTCAGTGCTTGTTGAACTGTAGCCTGATTTTAACACACCAGAGATACACCAGAGATTCAGGAATGAACAGCCTGAGAGTGTGCACTGGCCAGTGTCAGCTGTACATGGAGTCATGTAATCTGTAACAGAAAAGTACTGCCAGGTCCTGTGCAACATTGTGAAATCTTAGCTCGACACAGGAAAAAATATCACTTCTGACAAGGGTCCACTCGCTTTTGCAGTCAAGCACTGCCGCAATGTTTGCAAAATGAACCAATTTGAGAATACTACAGGAAAAAGAAGAGTCAGGAAACAGAAGTTATTTAATCTGATATGCACAGCCAGTTCAGTCTTTGAAGATGCAGCTACACCATCCCATGGATGTTCACTGAGACTCAAAAGGCTTGGCTATAATCGTCATAACACTTTGTGCTTGTGTGGATAAACTGGAAAGATGAGAAACTGGTGGGAATAGTGCACTGAGACCCCTCAGAGGAACACAAGTAGGACTCCAAAGCAGCCAAGAGGCTGGGAACGTGAGAGGCAGAGTTTTCCTGCAGCAGTGAGGGGGAGAGCTAGAAACCAGAAACTTGGTTTCATGTCCATTTTGTGCCCATGTTCTGGCTGAACAGAGGTTAAAGTCCAGCCCATTAGAGACCCACCAAGGAGACCAGAGGAGCCACCAGAGGAGGTAGACTAAGCTGCATTATAATATAAGCCATGGTATTAACTTCATCTTCTAAAAATAAGGGGAAAGGAAACTGAGGAAATTCAGGTCTGGAGAACTCACAGTCAGACAGCAGATTGGCATTAATGAGTATAAACAGTATCCAATCAATCCTAATGGGCCCCAGCCAGGACTTTGACAGTTTAGTCCTTTTTAGTGGGTTTCATGGACCTAGTCCTTTAAAGTAAGCACACAAATTTCTCATCACACATGAGGGGAAGGAGTTTCACAGGTTTCCAAAGGGAGATCCAATCTGCCTAATATATGTACCTAAAATCATAACCCATTTGGTTAATTGCTCATAACTGACACAAAAACTCACAGGTACCAAGGCTGTTGGCTCCAGAACCAAGGTTTCTACCAACCACAACTGTGATCTGGGGATGGAAACCAGCAGCACATCATATCACAAAAGTGATGTTTGATGGCCAAGGCAAGCCCCATCAATGGTCAGCTTTGTTTTCTCACATTTTCTTGTATCAGCAGAGTGCAGGGAGGATGCCCACACACAGTTAATTCACCTCTATACTTCGACTGCAGAAACTATCTATGCTGCAGGTGAATGATGCTTTATATTACAGCACACAGTGCGAGCGAGAGCCAGGCTTACCTCCCACACACGTATCTTGTAATATCAATATATGTGACTCACCCTTCAGCTGCACCTATAAGAAACCAAGAAATATTTCATAAAAACCTATCCAGAGACTTTGTCTTCAGAAAAAATATTATAAGCCATGTGTCTTTCCTTTTTTTTTTTTTTTAATTCAAGCTTTATCTCAGAGTAATGCATTCTGCCCAAAGCTTTCTGCACCCTCCTAAATACCATAGGTAGGGGAATTCATTGAACAATTATTCTTGGTGCAGGCCTATCTAATTCCATTCTTTATTTGCAGAAGCAGTTTTCTGATAGAAAATACAGTACAGTTAACCATATTCATAACCCTTCTTCTCTGCTTTTATTCTTGTCTCTTTACAATTTATTTCCCTGCATCAAGAAGCACAGAACATTCTGTATCCTATTTGTAGCTCTTACTGACCTCCTGCTCTTTTCTAATATTGTGGGCATTGTTTTCTTTCCCAAAAAAGAAAAAAAAAAAAGTTTGGATTTTTTTTATCACTCTTATTGTAAAAACTGATAGGAACTCCTTTACAGACTGTAAAATCAACATGCTTGTGGATGTGCAGTCACAACTTGCAAAGGTTAGTTATAAGGTGATTATCCATAGGAACTCTCAGTTTGTTTCAGAGCCCAGTTATTAGGCAAGCAGACTATTTATTTTATGCATATTTGCAGCATTTTGTTATGTTTTGCCGGTAGATAATTGCTGCTTCTTAATACTCTCTTATCTTCGCTAAGGAAAGATCATGTGTGGGCCACTTGCCACAGATACATTGACTGCCATAAAAAAATCTCAGCATGGGTATCAGTTACTTATCACTGTTTTCCCATATTTAGAGGATAGGATACAGTTTTTGACAAATGAGGGCTCTCTTATGGCTAAAAGGTAATTCAGTATTTCTCCAGTTCTATTTAAGTTATTTAGTCCTATTGCATATGTCAATTATGCTCTCAAAATTTGGACTGTCATCACAATTTGCATTTTGTCTGGCACTTTGCAGAACTGCAGAGGAACAAGGTTCCTGCTCTAAAGAAGTTTACAGTCCATGGGCTAGAATGGGGGCAACCAAACGGTGTGACACTGGTAAGCAGAGCAGAGAGATGCGTGTCAAAGGCTGTGTGATGTTCTGAATGGAGGGAGAGCGGGGTGAGTGTTTCCAATGCCAGCACCAGTTTGCCTGTCTGGCTGGGCTGTGGACCTGCACTGGTGCTGTTGGACATCTGATGGGGACATGTCCATCCTGCCTGAGTGCACTGGGGGAGGCGACATCTGGGAGTGGGGCTGAGCCAGCTGCTGCTGTAGCAGCACATGTGTCATGGAAACATGAGCCAGCTGGTGTGCTTGGTGGCTTTGTGAAATGCACAGCCTCACTCCTTAAATCAAAAGAAGTTTAATGGCATAAACCACTGGTGAAGGTTTTCAAGTCAATCCCAAGCACACATACAGGCTGGGCAGAGAACAGATTGAGAGCAGCCCTGAGGAGGACTTGGGGTGTTGGCTGATGAGAAGCTTGACACCACCCAGCAATGTGTGCTTGCAATCCAGAAAGTAAAACGTGTTCTGGGCTGCATCAAAACCAGTGTGGTCAGAAAGTCAAGGGCAGGGATTGTCTCTTCTGCTCTGCTCTCATGAGACCCCAGCTGGAGTGCTGCATCCAGTTCTGAGGTGCTAAGAGGACATGAACCTGTTGGAGGGAATACAGATGAGGGCCATGAGGATGATCAGAGGGATTGAGCAACCCTCTTGTGAAATCATCATGAGAGAGCTGCGGTTGTTCAGCCTGGAGAATAGAAGGCTTCAGGGTTATCTTAGAGCAGCCTTCTAGTGCCTACAGTGGCCTACAAAAAAAGCCAGAAAGGCGTTTTGACAAGGGTGTGCTGTGATGGACAAGGAGGACAGCTTCAAACTGATAGAGAATAGGTTTAGATTAGATATAAGGAAGAAATTATTTTCTACAGCAGTGGTAAAGCAGTTGAACAGGTTGTCCAGATAAGTTGTTGATGCTACATCCCTAGAAGAGTTCAAGGCCAGCTGGGATGGGGCTTTGAGCACCTTGGTCTGGTGTAAGGCATTCTTGCCCATGGCAGGGGGTGGAGCGAGATAATCCTTAAGGTCCCTTCCCATCAAACTGTTCTGTGACTTAATTTAGTCAGGGCGTTTTGGTACCTGAGGCATTGCTCGGGTTACTGAAAATGCTCAGAGGAGCAAAGCACCCCTCACAAGACTGCCAGTGGCCTCCCTGCACGGCTCGGGTTTGGCTGAAGAAGACCCTTTTCCTTTCCATCACCCTTTGGCTCCGCTCCACCGTGTCCTCGCTCTCTTAGCAACTGCCCCGTGACTGGGAAGCGGAGCCCGTCCATGAACAGCCAGGACTGGAGCGGGAAGCGAGCAAAGGAGGAATGAAGTGCGAGAAGCTGGGGCCGCTCTCCTCCCGGCTCTCCTCCCGGCTCCCGTCCCGGCTCCCGTCCCGGCTCCCCCCCCGGCTCCCCTCCCGGCTCCCGTCCCGGCTCTCCTCCCGGCTCCCGTCCCGGCTCTCCTCCCGGCTCTCCTCCCGGCTCCCGTCCCGGCTCCCGTCCCGGCTCCC
>VZUA01050016.1:42761-56441 GCA_013401035.1 Horornis vulcanius
AAAAAAGACTGAATGATACAGAAATTATACAAATGATAAAATGTACTGGCTTTAAATTTCTGTTCATAAACCTGCAATAGAGCTACTGAGAATTAGTCCAAAATGAAGATTGTAATGCAATAACCTGAAATTAGTTTAGGCGTTCCTCTAATCTCATTTTTCATGGGGTAGGACTATTCATCATAAAATCTGTTTTCTATCATTGGCAGTATTTCAGCTGTCTACTCACTGAATGAAAACAGTAAAGGAGTGAAGACACCAAATGAAATATATGTTATTTGTTCTGGCAGAATTAGCTAACTCTCAGCAAAGCAAAGTAGAAACAGCATCATCTTCTACCTGGTCTTTGCTCCCCACACTCAGAACTACTCTCATCCCTTACTCCCCTTTTTCATCTGCAGGTTAGGCTTTAGGAGCAGGCCTTGACCTGATTAAGTGCCTCTCTCATAGGATTTTAACTTTGCTTAGATTTTGCTTTTATCCCCCTGTGTAATTTCTTATCTACAAAGAGACTCTGAAGACCTCTGTGCTACTCCTTTGAAGATCAACTCAGCCACTCTTGCCTGTATCAAATAATTCTTGTCCTGTGAGTCTGGATGGGGTTCTCTTCCAGTTTCATGCTGTCTAAGAAATGAGATGCAAAAAGAGAAAGGACTGGGGGAAAAAAAGACTGAAGGTTCTTACTCAGAACTCTACAGGCTCCACTAAAGCTGCGTGCTCCTCCTGGCCTAAGCAAGCCTTTGCAGACCTGCCTCATGCTCACACCGTGTTTGCTGTGGGAGTGCCATCCATACAAGTTACCCTTGGGAAGGGAAGCTCCCATTGCAAGATGGCCAGCATGGTTTTTCATGTTGTAAATCAAGGTGGATGTCCCTAGTGACTTAGAACTAGCCTTCTGAATTATGCAATAGCTGTACATGCCTGGTTTAATCCAAGTATGTTTAAAATTAGCCTTTAATCTTTTGCAAGCCTCGATGTTCCAGAAAATGAAATTGTCAGTGCAAACCAGACCAACTAAGCAGTATTAATTAACACCAGGAGAAAATCACAAAGGATTCTCTTTGATCATTACTTGAAGACATTTTGTGCTTACCTTTAATTTCCTCTCCTGATTTGAAATAGCAAGTTCAGGTTATAGCTCTTTGTTAGAGTAATAATTAAAACAATCTAGTCTCTGCATATACATTGTTTAGCTAAAGGACACTAACAATGTGCATAGGTTAAGAGACTAATTGAGGTTAAATCTGCAAGGGAGCAGCCCTTAGATTCTTCAGGATGAAAAAATTTCTATTAAACATGGCAGTGTCAACCCAAATCTGGACTCTTAATTGTTTTCTCTTTCTTCTAAAGAACCCTCAAGTCTGCTTCTGAATTCTTCTCTCAAAAGGTACAGCTTTTTAAATGCTTCTGGAAGGGTTTATCTGTCCTGTAGATGTTCAGGAAGTCACTAAAAAAGTTCAGACTAAAGGGGCCTTCAGTTGATGCTCACTGCAGGGTGCCCTGATGGAACCAAGCAGACAGAGGAGACAGAGACATGGCCCCATGATGTGTCCAGCCCCTGAAGACAGGAATGGGATGCCACTGGTATTCCCCTCAGGAAATTCCCTTCACTGAGAGTTGTACCTCCACTCTTGGGACTTGAAGTGGGGCCACGCGGGCCAGCTGTATTGCACAGTCCCCCAGCACTGAGCAGACAGGGTGTCTCAGCTGACCTCCAAGCCTGCTTCTGGGTTTATCTTTACATGAAAGTGAAAAGTGTAAGAGAAGTATCACTGTGGATACATGGAGAAGGCCACAACGTTTCACCCTTTTATGTCAAGCAAAGGAGACAGCCTGTCAAGAAAGCCAGAAGCAACTGATGTGGGGGGAGCAAAAGGGAACTCTCACTGTGTCTACCCTATACCATCACCAAAATTTTGAGATACGGAGAAAAAGCACTGTGCAGTCTCAAAAAAATTAGCTAATCTGGGGTCAAGGCTTTCCCCTTCTGAGAAATGTGGAGTAATTCCATTACCCAGTGTAGCTATTCCAGGTTTTAGCACATACAGTCCCTGGCTAAACATGGACTCAGCAGCTGTCCTTGGCAGGATAATGATTACAAGAGATAATCTTCATGTTTCAAGAAGTATTGCTGACAGAATTCAGAAAGAAATGCCTTCTCTCTCTCACTGTAGTAAGAGTATTTCATAGCTATCCAGATGCATTATGAGAACTTTATGTCTTTCTCTAAAACAAATGGTGGAAAGCATTTTCAGAGAAAGCACAGATGGATTGTGTTTCTCCCTGCCATGCATCACTATGGTTAGACGAAGATTAAATTTCTCTTTTGTATTTAGGCAATCTTGCCTTTATTTTCTTACTAATAGCAGCTGGAGGAAAAATGCTATAAATCTGTTTATTATGCATTCACCACATGACTACTCAGTACTTCTTACATGCAGCTCTAGTTCTGCTGTTGTTTAAATCAAAAATTGAACTCAGTGTTAGTTAACAACGTCAGGATCTGTTTGATGGTCCTTCCCCTGCTCCATTGGTGACCACATTGCAAGAGTGCAGGGCAGGAGGAGACAGGGTTACAAATACTGGCACTGTTTCATATTGACTATTTTACTGCCTCTGTGTCTGTGCTCAGATCTTTGCTAACTCCTAAAGATTTACATCCCAATCCATCCAAATCACTGTGCGGGGCTAGGTTAACCTTGACAAAGCTGTATCCTTCAGTGCTGAATTTAAACTAGAAAAATTGAGCTTCATCTTAGAGAGCTTAGCGATTTCTTTTCCAAATCTGCCACATTCAAGAGCAACACTAGCAAACTTTCCTCCTCTAGACATTACCAAGAGGAATATGGACAAATAAAGTGAACTCAGCCATTAAAAGTGCTGTGGCTTCTCTCATAGAAGAAGGATGTTTAAGTCATACAGAACAGAGGAACTCAGGTACAGGTGCACTGCATCTGACACTGAAATGATCATGTTGTTTCTGCTGAAAGTCAAAAACAATGTAGTTGTTAAACTCTCTGTGTTTGCTGCTAGGCAGAAAATATACATCCTTAGTTGTTTTCATTATAAATAATTTATTATCCACCATTTCAAGCCACATACCAGCTGCTGTTTATTCAAGTTCTGTAATTGTTTCAGTTTCCTTGACATTAAGGAACCAGCCATTAATATCAAATAACAATCCGCATTTAATAACCATTTATTACCAAGGAGATAAATTAATGACAATTTCAGGAAGCTTTCTCTTCAGAGAAGTCCTAAGAAATGCTACACCATTGGATGCAAGTGTTTAAAAATTTAGGTGCTTGTGACAATGTCTGTTAAGTTCTATTTGTGTGTCTGCAGTGCTCAGCAGTGTAACATCTCTGTCAAAAGCCTCTAGGTGCTGCCACAGTACCAGAAAAAGGATGGAGTGCTGCATTTGTTTCATTGTTGGAAAGAGACGGTAATCAAGCAAACTGCTATTCTAGCAGGATTTTAAATAAATACTGAGAAGTAGTATTTTTCCTTTGCAGTTCTTTGGTCAACAGTTTAATTGCAATAATTTCTAAAAAAAAAAAAAAAAATCCACACATCAACATCCCTTCTGAAAGGAGAAACCTCTTAAATACATCATATATAGAAATGTCAGTGTATTTTTTAAAACTATGAAAAGATTAAAAAATAAGGTTAACATTCAACTTCAATTTGAAGCTTTTCTGTTTTATTTCCTCACCTACCAAATCTCACCAAGTCACACAGAGACATGGTCTTCTTTAATGCTTGTAGAGAAGTCTCCCTCTCTCCCCCACAATTTCAAACAATGATCAGCTACAAGGACTGAAAGCTAATGGAATTCATTTCAGTCTAGAAATGTAGGCAAGTTTATTGCAGCTGCTTGTTTAAAAACATTTTCCAGTGTTGTTTTTTATTTGCAGACCAAAGACTTTAAAAAAATCTTGCCCACCAGCAGCTCCCAAGTACTGATTTTACTTCAGTGCCCTATCCCTCAGATGGGATAAAGCAGCACAACTTCAAAGGAATCCTGATTTACACTGAGGACTGGGTCTGAAAGCACTGCTCAGGGGACATGGTGCCTCTCAGCATTTGGATGCAGCTGTCCTCTAGACCTAGGGGCTCAGTACCCATGTCTGTGATCTATGGTAAGACTTTTGTCCCCGTTATCTCAGAGATTAGCACACAGAAAATCTGTAGAAATTGGTTTTGTATTAAAAAACCCAACCTCATTTACATACACACCAGTCACAACTATAGCAGCAGCAACAAATCTTCAGAGATGCTGAGTCTGGGTGACTTACATCATGCCAGCACTGAACACAGTGTCACCTCCCCTGTGCTCTAAGCCAGCACTATCACTTCCAGAGAGATGCCCCAGAAGGAGCCAGAAGTTTCATGTGGGAAAGGGCAGTTGCCACAACAGCTCCTAACCAGTGCTGTTATTATTTATGGTTTCGCAAGCGGTAGAGGAGGCACCTTGTTTTAAATTTGAACTAATCTATTTCCTGGTAAAGCCCCTCTCTGTGATATTTAAGAGTCTTTTGGAGCCTGCTGAGAGGATGGGTGTATATTTGGCCTCAAACAGTAGAAACTTCAGTAGGTACTGGTGTGCCTGTCTGGATAGCAACTTAAATTCTTCCTCTCTGCACCGGAGTGCCTGTGTCTGAAGAAATGATGAGTTTGGTCAACAGCTAAGGCCAGGATTCATCAGGGAAAAGCTTGGATGGACAGAAAACTTATTTCAAGATATTCATTTATGAGAAAGATACTACGTTCTTTTATGTCTACTAATACGAGGAATATCATTGCAAGTTGAAATTATATTTATAAAAATACCCCAAACTTCTCAAACCACCTTTCACTTTCAGACATAAAAAAACCTTGTTGTAACTTCTCACCTATTTTAATCAGCCTAACCACAATGCAAAAGATAAATGCTGTTATTATTTAAAATTCCTAGCACCAGCTTCCAAAAATGCTGACAAGTCACTAATCCCAAGAAAATGTATGGTGGTTAATTAAAAGTAAAATGTGCAGAAGTTATCCAGTAGATTGCAATCAACAAGATTCATTGAATGAACATTTTGTTCCTCACCACTGAGACAGGTTGTTTCCAACCCTTCCTTCTCCTCCCAGTGGGACATTGGGATAATGATGAGCACAAAATGAAACAAATGAACAAATGTGGCCTCAGCCCCAGAAGCAAATAAATAGTCTTTCAGAGCCAAGCACTTGGAGATGCATATTTCTACCTTTTTCAGAGCTGTCCTGCTGACTAAGGAGGGGGTTTGTTCATATTACCTAATCTTGAGCTGAAAACCTGACAAACTGAAAAGACTCCCAATAAGCAAAGGGAAGTGCTGATGCACCCTGAGGCAGGATGGGGTGCCCCCCAACATGTAGTATTGAACTGGGAACACCCCACTCAGCCAGCTACCTGCCATGGAGAGCATGAGACATGGAGAAAAAGAAGCCTCTCAAAGGGATCTGTTTTCCCAGCACCAGGCAGGAATGCCTGGGTGCAGAGATGGTGTTGAAATGGTCTCTGTATGGTTGCTGAGGTGATGCCAGTGCAGTTCTGCTGCTGGTGCAAGTGGTAAGCAGCTCTTGCAGACACAGGGAAACATGCTTTCCACCTCACTAGCACTGGCTGGTGCCAGAGGGAGCAGCTCACACAGAGGGACTGGGGGAAGCAGGAAAATGGTCAGAAATTGAGCTACAAATCGAGTTTCATATCTCCTAGAAAAGCGCAAACTTTAGTTCCTAAAGTTAGCCTAGAAGACAGTCAAAGTTCTCATCAACAAGTCAGACTTTTATGGACTCTGGTAAAAACCCCCTTTCTTAAAAGTGATGTCTGGAGTCAAGTGATGTCTGAATGTACAGGGTTTGCCCATGGTGAGAGAGGACATCACCAATATGATCTCAGAGATTCAAGACACAGCAAAGTCAACAGCTCAGATATGGGACCCTGTGAATGAAACAAAGGGACTAAGGTTTTTGTCATGACAACAGGGTTACCTTTACCTTTTTGAGCTATTTGCTGCCTCAAAAGCAAAGCTTAGTGGGAACACCCAGTCACTGTTAGAATCATAAATTCATAAACCCCAGGATGGTTTGAGTTGGAAGGGACCATAAAGATTGGCTAGTGCCAACCCTCTGCCACCCATGCCACAAGCAGACATGCTTTCCACTAGACCAAGTTGGTCAAAGCCCTATCCAGGCCTGGTCTTGAAGACTTCCAGGGATGAGGCATCCACAATTTCTCCAAGCAACCTGTTCCAGTGCCTCACCACCCTCACAGTAAAGAATTTCTTCCTTGTACTTAATCTAAACTGACTCTCTTTTAGTTCAAAGCCATTGCCCTTTGTCTTATCACTACATTCCCCTATTAAAAGTCAAACATCCTTCTCCAGCTTTTTTGCAAGCCCCTTTAGGCACTGCAAGGCTGCTATAAGATCAGGTCAGGGCCTTCTCCTCTCCAGGCTGAGCAACCCCAACTCGGCCTGTGTTCACAGGAGAGGTGCTCTGGACTTGTTCCAACAGGTCCATATCCTTATTATTTTAAGGTCTACAGAGCTGGATGCACTATTCCAGGTGGGGCCTCATGAGAGCAAAGAAGCAGAGAATCACCTGCTGGTCATGTTCCTTTTGATGCAGCCCAGGACACATTTGGCTTTCTGTGCCACGAGCACACATTGTTGGCTCATGTTGAGCTTCTTGTCAACCAACAGCTTTCCCAAGTCTTTCTCCCCAGGGTTGCTTTCAATCTATTCTCTGCCCAGCCTGTATTTGTGCTTGGGATTTCTCTGACCAGGTGCAGGACCTTGCACTTGGCCTCACTGAACTTCATGAGGATTGCAAGGGCCCATCTTTCCACCCTGACCTGGCCCCTCTAGATGGCATCCCTTCCCTTCAGAGTGTCAACAGCACCACACAGCTTGGTGTCTATGGCAAAATTCCTGAGGGTGCACTGGATCCCACTATCCATGTCACTGACAAAGATGTCAAACTGTGCCAGTCCCAATGCCATGCCCTCAGGAATGACATTTTTCACTGGTCTCCAATTAGGACACCTTCTAGATGTAGCAAAGAAAAAAATGAGCAGTGGATGGGTAAACACCCATAACATCTTAATTCTTGTATTTCCCTTACAGGAGTCGTATCTTCTCTGGCAGCCATAGACATATTTGATCTGAGGTTTTGAAAGGGAGGGAGGTTTTAAGACCTATTAACCAAGACCATCAGGGTGTGTCTCATCAAAGTGACAGCTTGTCATGGTTTTATGTCAGTTCCAACCGATGGAGGCAAGAGCACTACCAAATTGTGCAGACTAACCCTGCACATTGCCTGTCTCCTTTTAGCACTGAGATATTTTTCATGGAACAACAGGCATAGCATGGAAAACATAAGTTTTCTGAGAACCATTTTATTCCTTTAAACAAGGTCATTAGAAACAGCAGATGCTGTTCATCACACTTGATGTGCTTTGGGGAAGTAAATTTCAATGCACTGTTTGAAGAAAGTGAGGGTAGCATTTGTTAACTCAGCTGAACCTCTTTGCCCAGCACAAGCTGAATTACCCAAGATGCCATAAATTTCAGGGAATGGGGAGATAAAGCACTGAAGTTGTTGTGCTCCCATTGGATACGGCAACTGAAACTGTGCTTCATTATCCTCTCAGCCATACTCAACAACTTCCCCAGCAAACAGAATCACAGAATATGCTGAGTTGGAAGGGATCCACAAGAACTCCCACCAGGAGCCCAACTCCTGACCCTGCACAGGACCATCCTCAAGAGTCACACCATGTGCCTGAGAGCATTGTTCAAATGCTTCTTGAGCTCTGTCAGGCTGGTGCTGTGACCACTGCCCTGGGGAGCTGTTCCAGTGCCCAACCATCCTCTGGGTGAAGAACCTTTCTCAGTTGTCCAACCTAAACCACCCCTGGCACAACTTCAGGCCATTCTTTGGGTCCTGTCACTGGGCACCACAGAGGTCAGTGCCTGCCCCTCCTCTTCCCCTCATGAAGAAGCTGTAACTGCAATGAGGTCTCTCCTCACTCTCCTCTTTTCCAGACAGAACACACCAAGTGACCTCAGCCTCCTCATATGGGTTCCCCTCCAGACCCTTCACCATTCTTGTTGTTCTCCTTTGCATGCTCCCTAATAGCTTAATATCTTACACTATGTCACCCAGAACTGCACACAATATTTAGTAAGACCACCCCAGTGCAGAGCAGAGCAGGACAATCCCCTCCCCTGCCCAGCTGGCAATGCTGTTCCTGATGCCCCCCAGGACAGGGTTGGCCCTCCTGGCTGCCAGGGCACTGCTGACTCATGTTCATTTTTCCATTGACCAGGACCCCCAGTCCCTTTGCACAGTGCAGCTTTTCAGCAACTCATTTCCCAGTCTGTACACACAGCCAGAGTTGCCCCATCCCAGGTGCAGCACTTGCCATTGGTAATCTTCACACTGTTGGTGACTGCCCAGTCCTCTGATTTGTCAAGGTCTCTCTGCAAGGCCTCCTTGCCTCTGAGGAATTCAACAGCTCTTCCCAGTTTTGTATCATCTGCAAACTTGCTCAGTGTCTCTTGCAGTCCTGTGTCCAAGTCATTTTTGAAGATGTTGAACAGCACAGAGCCCAAGATGAAGCCCTGCAGAGCCCTGTGAGAGACAAGTTGCCAGTCTGATGTCACCTCATTCACTATAGCCCTTTGTGCCTGACCCATCAGCCAACTGCTCACCCATCCATCCCAGGATGTGTTTATCCAGCTGTGTGCTGTCCAGAAGGATCCCCTGACAGACAGTATCAAAANCAGGTTTGATATCAGGACTTTCATGCACTGTCTTTCAGGGGTTTTTCAATAACTCTCTGAATAATATTTTCCTTAACTTTGCCAGGCACTGAAGGGAGACTGACAGGCCTGTCGTTTCTGGGCTCCTTCTTGCCCTTCTTGAAAATTGGGGCAATGTCTGGCAGCTTCCAGTCAGCTCTCCAGATTCCAAAGACTGTTCAAAAATCATCAAGAGAGATTCATCAAGAGTGATGTCTTGTATTTCCAATAATAAGGGGAAGAAGGCAGAGTTTCCATCATATTTATGTTTAGCATCTTTTCTTGTAGAAAAAAAAATATTTCCAGGTACATTCACAATTTAGATTTAAACAATTTTCATTAGAAATTTTAACATATATTGCTATAGAACTATGTAATTGTAAAATTTTACATTCCAAATTAGTTTATGGGTACTCTGTAAGGAAAAGTATTTAACTTCAAATCAATTTTCCTCGTTTTATCTGAAAGAAATAACTATTGTGTATTGAAGGAAAAACATTCATTGGGTGGAAAAAAGGCTTTTTCAGGTACCACAGTTTCATCTCCCATTTTTTTGTATTATTAATCTATTATTTAGGATTTATCTTCCATCAGTAACACTCTCTAGTTTGTGTCACAAAAGCACTTTCTTCCCCAAGTGGCTTATGTCCAAAAGAAGATAAAATACATTTGTTTGGGGGGAGAAAGATTTGTTCTATTTAGATACAGACATATATCTGAGCATAGACATAAAAACATCTCCTCTGTCATTTAAAATGGGTTTTTCTTTGGTGTTATGGAAAACTAACTGAGGCACAAACAACTTTGTGACCTGGAGCTCTAAGGTCTTTCTCCATCAAAATGGACAAAAAGTAGTTACAATAGCTAGGGAACTGAAGAGCAAGACCAGAATATCTTTACTTACAAAGAATATCTCTAGAGTAGGAGGCATCCACAGAGAAGAACTGTGCTGCACTGGTGAAAGGGAAAAAAGTTAAATATAACAGAGTGCTCAGAGGAAATTATTATTCATGGAGATGAGTTTAGTCTGACAGCTGAGAAGGACAGTTTTGGCAGACACACATTAGATAAATTAGAGTAGGATGATGCAAGTGTATATGGGATTTTTACTTTCACTCTCCACTTCCACTATTTTTCAGTTAAGCATAATTTTTCCTTACACAATATTTACAATCTCCGCTCCAGCTAAACAAGGCTTCCACCAGGCTTACAGAAATAGTTCTTGGAAGGCAGAAGGATGTAACCTCATATATGGGAATGTCGGAAATCGTATCCTTCCTACTATGCTGAGTGCGGGACTCTCATCTAACACAGATAATACTTACCATGGCAAAATGACTGAATTTTCCTGGTCTCAGTGAGGAGGCAAGATCTTGCTCCTACACTGCAGTCATATCTAGAATAAACTCCCAAAAATGTCTTCATTTCTATGTAGGCGTTCTGAAATTTAGGAAGCAGAAGATGTGGTCACCATGACAGGTGTTTGCTGCACTTTTCACCCTCCTTATGTCACCAAACATCCAGAGGTCTCCTGTGCAAACACTGCTGCTCAATTCCTGCATGTACTTTTCCTTAAACCTGATGGCACAGAAAACCTTCCTGTACAGCTCTTGAGAAAGACGAGGCTACGAGAGCTGGAAATCATTACAATCCTGATTTCTAGAGGTTAAAGTCAAAACGTTCCCTGAAATGTAATAACATGTTTTACTTGGACTGAGAACAGAAACAGAAATAGAGCCATATGCCAATTTGTGTATCATTAGGCCCATTTAATTGAATTAATTTAGAGATAGATATATGACAGGATGCTGCACATCCAGCTGTCGAAGATAGAGGCTCTGGTGCCAAGCTGCAGCAGCACAGCTCTCCTCTCCCACCTGACACTGCCCAGCTCTGCTGGCAGCTCCACACTTGCTAGACTCACCATCCTTGTTCCTTGCCCAGGCTGAAATTGTCTCCCACTGAATTTACAGATATGTCCTGCTGTCCACACCAACATCATCAGGATTTCAGCCTCCAGCTCTCCTGTGCTGACTTCTGCATCTCAGATGGGCTCTTGCCACTCTTCCTGAGCCCTGGTTCCCAATGCTTTCTTTTGAGATGTCTGAAATTAAGGTTCTGACTTTGTGTTTTCCTGAAGTCATTCATCTAAATTGCAGCATGTTCTTACAGCCCAGCAAGGTTGGGAAGATGGCTGTTTACTTTGTGAGACTGCTCACTGCTTAGCACTGGGAGAGACACACCAGCCCTGTCCATTCCTTCCCAGGTACAGGCTACTCCAGCTTCCCCTGCTGAGCTGTTCCAACTCTGCTCACAATTTCTTTCAATTCCCTGGGCACAGCCAGCTCACAAAGATGCAGCACTATGAAAATTAAATCAAATTTAATAGCTAACTAAATATCACCATGGGCATTTTCTGATTGCATTGCACTGGGAGGGGAACAGCTGCTGCCATGTGCCATGTAATCTCCTGTGCTGGAATGCAGCAACAACTCTTTGAACAGACATCAATGACAGATCTAAAACTTGGCTTTACAAAGCCTAGATGTCACAGACGTCTTTCTCTTTAGATTAATGTAAGAGTGAATAAAGTCCTCTATCTTCATCTTGCTGATCTCTCTTTGGATGTGGCAAAGGAGTGGGTATATATTTTTTTAAAGTACTACAAGCTTTTAGAAGTATCGAATGCCTAGGTGGTTTCTGCTTTTAGATATGTCTGCAATATCTTCAATTTTTTTCCCTCCTGCTATGCAAAATTTTGGGCCTTTTTTTTTTTTACATATGACTTATCCCTTTTGCTGTTATAATGTCTACACAGTCTCTTGTTTTTTCACTGTCTCTAATGAACATAGATACATCCTGCAAATAAACCAATATCTGCAAGAGCTCTATACATTAGGCACAGGAGCCCTAGGAGGAAACAGAGAAAGCACTTTAAAGAATGAGAAAGTTGTAAAAATTAATGCTTTTCATTTGATCATTTGAGCAGATTATCTGGAAAATTCCATTCTGCATCAGTGATGAGATGAGATGTGAAGAATTGTCTTTTGTTAACAGATGGACTGGATGATCTGAAAGGTTTTTTCCAATCTAAATTATTCCTCGACTCTGTAAACTCTCACATCTAAGAGAGGATCATAAAACTAAAGAGCAACTGACCTGTTACAGATTGGTTGCACAGGATGATAAAGTTTTGAATGTTGAAAGACAAAAATCCCAGTCCAATACATTTCCTATAATGCTGCACAGCAGAAATAAAAAATTAAGATGATAAAGAGCCTTGGACATTATATATTACAGGACTGGCTGATCTCTTATTTGTGAACACAGAGCACACAGGGATTTCAATGTTCTCCTAAGACTCCACCAGCTGCAAATGTGGACCCTTCCCATGGAGAGCCTGACTGTTGCCTTATGCAGGAGGTAGGAGAGTTAGGGCATCTGTCTCTTGGTCTCATCACTGCTGCCTCAAAATAACCCATTGCTTCCACTCCATGACTCAAAGCTCTCCTTCCTGCAGTTCTTCATATTTAATCTCACTCTTCAGCAAAAGGTATTAAGTGAAGAATGTAAGCCACAAAGATGAGAGTTTATCTGAACCTCTGCAAAAATAGAAAAGGGTGAGGTCAAGAATCATAGAATCATTAAGGCTGGAAAAGACCTCCAGGATCATTGAGTCCAACCTTTGATGAAACACCATGACATCAATTAAACCATAGCCCTAAATGTCACACCCAGTTGTTTCTTGAACACTTCCAGTGATGCTGACTCCACAACCTCCTGTGTAGCTCGTTCCAATGCCTGACAGCTTTTTCAGTGAGGAAATTCTTCCTGATGTAGAGGAAAAGAGCAAAAAGGATGGCACTGGATTATGTGAAGAGCTACCAGGATGATCTTTGACTAAAAAATCTAAACAATTCTAAACTGGTTTTGCCAGTAAATAAGATACAAAGATTTTTCAGGATCAGCCTGAAAAATCCTCATGTGCATCCTTACAGGTGCATCCTCACCTGAGAATTTTCCCCTGAAAATCCCCTTTCATGGTATCTCTAGTTCAGGCCTCTCATGGGCATGTCAGCTCTTCTCAGACCCTGTCCAGCTTCCCTTTACTTTGCTTAGATTAAACTGCATATGTTCTGTCATTTTTTTTCCAGA
Organism: Horornis vulcanius; assembly: GCA_013401035.1. Classification (NCBI taxonomy): domain Eukaryota; kingdom Metazoa; phylum Chordata; class Aves; order Passeriformes; family Scotocercidae; genus Horornis; species Horornis vulcanius. Next base: position 55,748 of record VZUA01050016.1, read on the forward strand.
TTCTTGGCCTTTAAGAGAAAGTTTTTGCACATTGCTTCTTCATCCCTTCTTTTCTGCTAGGATTTTTCCATGGCCTTAATGTTATCTCACACAAGCAATCTTAGAAGCCCTGCTGTTTTCCTGTACTGCATCTTGCCCACAGTTCTATAGTGCTTGCACTTGAAATATAGATTATCCAGTTCAAGACTCTCCATTTTTTTTGTGTCAATCTTTCCAACCTAAATCTGGAGACAGTGACCTCTTAGGGAACTGATTCCATGTTCCTTAGCCTGCACGTTTCAGCTCATTGGATTTTCTTTTTCAGTCAAGGGCATTGAGAGGTTCCCAGCTAATGCTATTGTGCAAAAACAACAACAACAACAACAGAAAACCCCTGTTTGTAGACTAGATGGTATAGAAAAACTCTACTCATGTTTTTATTCCAGTTTTGGGGGCAACTCTACTAGTGGTGACAACATGAATGCTTTTTCATTATATTAATAGTGTAATACAGATAATGTACTCTTGAGTATAAATCTGGCTTACAGTATTTATAGATACAAAACCTTCATAAACTCACCAGAACTCAATTTTCACAGACACAGATTTTCCCAAGTGTCACACTGGACATTCAGGGCCTGTGTATGGTCTGTCTTTGGAATGAAAACATTTTGCATGACACCTAAATCATTATTGCTGAAAATTAAAATGATTA
>VZUA01050018.1:12417-32903 GCA_013401035.1 Horornis vulcanius
TTTCCTGCTGTTATAATCTTCCTTCTCTACTTTGGGATGTTTGTGAGATAGAAAACCTTGGTAAGAAACTCCCTCCAATGAAAAATAATTAATCTTTCATCATCCCTCATTTACATCTATCTTACTACCAGCCCAGGAATGCTGGTCTAAACAGAGACAATCTCAGAAAACAGACAGGTAGACAGGGGGAGTAGCAATGTGGACTTCATCTCAGACATCAAAGCGATTGTTAACTGAGTTCTATTTATAAAGTTGGTAGATTTTCAATGTGCTTTCACAGAATGACATAGACAATTAAAGACTGGAGGTTTTGTGTAGATGAGTAAGTAAATGTTTCATTTCTAAAATGATTTGTCTTAAATGAGTTGCTTAAGGTTCTGTTTATAGTCTTGGAGTGCTGGAGCACTGTCACACCTCCGCTGGTAACATCAGCCCTCAGGGACCTGAGGGAATAGCATCTGGCCATGTGGTTTTTCTCCAATAAGTTATTAGCACCCTTTACCTCCCAAGGCACACTGTTTTTTCTGACATAACATGAAAAAAGGAGCAACTTTAGATGCCACATCTTTAGGCCAAAATCCTGAATGACAAGAATTAATATTTTTAAGTTTTTTAGTTCAATGTTTATAGGAATTTTTAACATTGAACATGGAAGCTTGTGTTTGAGGAATAACTCAGGGTGGGGGAAATACAGAAACTGAGATTTTCTGGTCCAGCTATGGACAAAGTGGGAAAATGAAGGGGGTAGAATGTGATGGAGAGAGAGAGGAGCTGCTCACAGTAAAGTAGCTTATGGTCTCTCCAGTTCTGGAGAGCAGGATTTTTCCACAGGGTTTCTTTCCCAACAGGGAAATGTAACTAGCCCCATCTGGGACTAATTAGTCACCTGGTGAAGGAAAACAGGAACTATAAACTGATTTAAGGGTTTTGCCTCTCTTACTGTAACATTTCTCCAGCGATGACTTCAGACCCACTATGGGGAAAAGGGAGAACTCCTTGCAAGAAACACTTTTGCCTTTGTTTATCCTTGGTGGCCTAAGGAATGGATCAAACCAGTTTAGACCAATATCTAAGCTGAACTTTTCCTCCCTGATGCTCATTTCCATCAATATCAGTAGCACTAGCTTCTATGACTCCTGAAGAAGAGCTCCTTTTTTTTTTTAGAGCCCATGTCTAGCTCTCAGAGTGCTGAAGATGAATTCAATTATGTGGTTACCTAAGTGCTCTAGGTCATAAAGTGAATAAAAGAGAACATAGAATTGTCCCTCTGTAAATCTTCACATTGTCCTTAAGGTAATCTCAGAGGTAGATTCCATTTTTTTGAGTGTTTGATTTCACCACCCTCACCTCAAAGTCTTCCTGCTTAAAACTGTGACACAGAACTAGGACTCTGGTTATTACAATGCCAGAAAGGAACTCAGGTCAGATGCATTGAGCCAGGTATGTTCAACTCTAGGCTCACAATATAGCTGGGAGGAGTGGGTACAGAGGGGAAGAGCAGAGTGTTATAGCTAACAGTAAAAAATAGATACCTTGGGAAAGAAAAAAAAAACTAAAACTGGGAATAATCATGCAGTGATACTTCCTCAAACACCCTCCCAGGTGTCAGCAATTTGCATCTGCACCAAAGGGGCTGCCTTTGTGTTCAGTAGCCCTGGGGGGTTTTTAATTCTCTGAATTTCACCAGCAGCCCACTGGAGCCAGGTAAGCTATTGGCAAAGGTTTGTCATTCTCACCTCTGGAGACAAAATTGCAGCTCCTCTCCTGCTGTGTATTTTCACCTGCCAGGTGCTTCTGGTAGGGCTGATCTGGTGTGCAGGAAGCAGCAGGCTTGGGTGTGAAGAATGTGAAGAATCACAGAGGTGGGAGAGGCTGTACTGCAGGGCTGTGCTGCAGCTCTGCTATCACCTGGCAGCACCCCACACTCAGAAAATGTGTTTTCCCAATGACATCTTGGATATGGGAATCCTGGCCCATGGAATGGTCTCCTCTTTGGAGAGCAGCATTACAGAACCAGTTATAGAGTTTCACATGGAGTTTATTCACAATGGTGAATAAGGTTGGTGACATGAAGCTTGACAGAGGCATAAATCTTGGGGGAAGTGTCTGTAGTGTGTGACAGTGTACTCTGGTCTTCTCTTCTCCTCCTCCTCCTATTGCCATGCCCAGCTGTGCCCACACAGCTTCCAGGGCTGGTGTGCAGACAGCAATTTGAACACTGGTAGATGAAAAGCAGTCTGTCTCACACCTCTTCTTCCAAAAGCAGCACCAAAGCAGGAATGAGGAGCGAAGGACCTGGATGTAGATAAGGGTGAGTTCTGCCTCTAAGAAAACATGTGTGGAATCACAAAGTGGTTTACTTAATGTATTTATGAAATTGGAAGGCGCTCCCAAAACACTCCCTACATGCAAGCCTGCCCCTCCCTCACCTCCTCAGCTTGGAAGATGCCTAACAGGAGGCTGGCGTGGACCCCAGTGATGCACAGACCTGTGTGGGGTGATCATGCCAAAGAAATATTTTCATCCCTCTACACCTTTCTCATATGTACACCTCATAACCCAGCAGCCAAGGCAACTGAGGAACTCTGTGCAAGTCGGAAGGCATTTCCATTCCTTCTCCCATTACCCCTGTCAGTCAAGCATCTTGCTGAGAAAAACAAGGAGCAAGCTGAGGTGCCACCACGAAGGCTCTGTCCCCATCCTCCCTCTTGCAAACCCAAATAAAAGTCAAGAATGCTCCCTAAACCAACCTCCGAGTGGAATGGGTTAACCTGGGAGGTAGTGAAAGCCACATGAGAAGCACACAGCTGCAGAAGCAGTTTTTATTTGTTAAATATCACCTCCCCAACTCAAGAGAAGGCCCATGAAAGAAGATGAAATAGGAAGAGTGTGGTTAGGAGCGCTTGTGGAGCTAATAAAGGCTGTTGAAGCTTCGGCTTCCGTTGGTGGTTAACCCCGTAACACAGCTCTGCTCCTCTGAAAGCAGCACCTGAGCATTGCAAGGCTTCTGATACTGTCTGATACTGACATGGCTTTCATCACATCTCCCTGGCACTGGGCACGCAACTGAAAGGCGCTGCTCGGTGGAGCAGGGGGTGATTGGTACAGAACAAGCCTGGGCTGTGCACTGCTGCATGAAACAGTGCATTGGGTCAGCTGGGGAGATCTGGGCTACCCCTGCCTGGTGAGCAGCTGCTGGGATGGGTGCAGGGCAGAGAGCCATGGTGTGATAGGAAAATGGTTGCCCTCGTGGTTAAAACCCATAGCTCTATGACCTATTTCCTAGCAAAAGTGTTCTTTTCTGGGGTTGTTTTTTTCTTGCCACTCGAGGAGTGCTTGGATTGAATAGATGAGAGGTGCAGCTCTCTGTCTGTCTGAGATGAAAGTTGGACCCTGGCTCTGCATCAGAGACACCTCAGCCTGTAACATCCATGTTTCCTCCAGGCCAAGGCTCTACGGATAAATAGAAGCTGGAGAGCAGGATGGAGCCTGAGCACTGAGCTGATTTCTGCATTAGGAGTTTTTTGCATCTCCAGCCCAGAGTCCTTTTGCATCCACAGGACTGATTTTGGGGCAGTCAGAAGTATATTAGAAAAAAATCTACCCACAGCTTGTGTCCCAGCTCTAAAGCAACTTTACAGACTCATGGACTTATTTTTTTTTCCTCCAGGAGTAAGCCATGACAAAATTAGGAGGAGGATGTTACATGGAACTGGTATCACTCTACTCCATGGTAACATCCAAAATTACCATCCCATCCTCTCCTGAGCTGGGAATGTTCTCTCTCATCCAATGTACAACCTCAAGCAGCTGTGTGAGGGGTTTGCCAGATTCACTGTCCATATATATATCTCTATTTTCTCCATCCCTAAGCACTGCTAAACTGTATTTCAGATACTGAGGAAGATGAGGGAAAAGAGTCTGCAGCAGGCCTCTGTTAAGGTATTTTATATAGGGTAGAATATTTTTTTTTCTTATTCAGAATTTTCTTTGTCTGCAAAGCATCACACACACCCCTATGGCTCTGTAGGCACACTACAATTTTAATATTGCTTCAGTTCATGTTTCACTCACTCCACATCAGTGAAGTGGTGTCTACAGAGTTGCAGTTCACTTCCAGGCTGGTAAACAGCTCCCTGGAGGTCCTCCTTCATCTGGGCCAGCGCTGCACTGCAGAGGTCCAACACAAAATGATGGGGTTTAACAATGGCCCCATGGCAACCCAGCAGGAATTTTCTCCTTGCTGCACTAAGGCAGGATTGGGGTGGGCTGTCATATGCTACAGCAGATCAATGCTGACCCTATTTGACATCCCTCAGTGTTCAAGGCCAGTTGGATGGGGCTTGGGGCCACCTGCTCTAGTGGAAAAGGTCCCTGCCTATGGCAGGGGGCTGGAATGAAATGATCTCTAAGACTCCTACCAATGCAAACCATTCTGTGTTTCTGTGACTTTTAGTCCTCACACCTTCACTACAGTGTCCATGCACTGTGACAAACATCCTTTCCCCACCCCTTCTTTCTCTCCCCTCTGTCCTGTTCTTCCATCCAACATCTCCTTTGCACAGCAGGGCTCGTCACATTGCTGCTTTCTCCAGGCAGTAACTTATGAATGGTACAGGCAGCACTTTGGAAATTTACCCTTATGTGCCAACTTCCTGCTATGTGAAACACCTGCATTTAACAGCAGAGAAAGAAAACAACCACCACAGTAAACCTTGGGTAAAACTGGTTTCAATTAGGAGCCTTAATTGCAATGAAACTGAAAGGAAACAAAATGGGATCTCTGCTTATATGAGCTCTCCTCCTTCTCTCTTCCCACCACCCTTCTCATTCCCTCCAGTGTGGGGGAAGCATCACATCTCTTCAGTCCCCATCCAGACAGACATAATCCCCACAGGTGGGCCTAGTACCTAAATCTGTGCCTTCTTTCTCATTTTCACTCCTCACAGGCTGAGGTGAAATTCCAGCTACAGACTCTGATGGCTACAATAGACCTTTAGACACCTTGGCACGACTCCTTCTATACCCCAGGCTGGTGCTTCTCACCCAGTTATCCTCACAGTGAGCCCAGTTATTGTTTTTACCTAAAAAAACACCCAGAGACGCCAGCTTGTTTTCCTTTCTCCCCCTCAGTTTTGGGATCAAACATCACACAGATAGGGTACCTGACTTCCCGACTGAACAGAGCACAGCAGGCGCTGCAAGCTTCCACACACATTTTCCCTTCCCCCTGTTGTAAATATTCTCCATGCAAGAAGACTGAAAGCTACAGTTTCTCCATTTTAACCCAGATCTGCTCAAGGTGTGGCTATTTTCATATTTCCATCAACACAGTTTCGTGTCTCTTGGCAGAGTGAGCGTGTTGCCATATGCAGTATCGCGTCCGCAGGTGTTTCGGCCCCTGCCACTCTAAGGAGGTGAGAGGAGATGGTTCGGACCTGTCACGCCTACATTTCATCATAAAAATGTTAATGGATCATTCCAGAAAATCCCTGCAATCTTTTAACTTGCTTTTACTGAATGTCTTGTTGGACATTCTTGGCACCAGCATGGCCCGTTTGTGTCTTGTTTCTGCCTCTGGAGAACTGGAGTTGGGTTATGTACAGCGTTTGTTCTCAGCTGCAGGGTTCTGCAGACTCCAGTTTCCCCTGTCATTAAACATTAAACTGTTGGACTTTCCACTCTTCCAGCAGGAGATCCTGGTGATGATGGCCGTGGTGGCAGGTGGTCTTCCTCCTGGTTCTCTGCATAAGTGTGGTATATGACTACCAGACCCAAGTGGCAATAGGACCTCCCACACAGGGAAGGTTGAAATTCAGAACTCAGACATGCCATCACCATGTGTGAATCCAGGGTGCCTGGGTTTGTCTTTCTTTGTTTTTGGTGGATTTGTACTATACACAAAGATATCTATATCTATCTATATCTATCTATATCTATCTATCTATATCTATATCTATCTATATCTATATCTATATCTATATCTATATCTATATCTANATAGATATGGTAACCTGGAAAAAACCCTACATGATTGAGTTTACAGCTGCTATTGTAAGGTTGTATGGTTTGCTCAATAGTTTTGTTGCCCATGTCCTGCTTTTGGGAAGAACTACTTCTCACTGTCCTTGTTCATCAGTGGCCTGTTCCATCCTGGTTGCTGACATTTTTCAGCACAAACTGGGGAGAGCAAAAGTGAGGGTGGATATTTACACTGAGGAACATTTCCCTAGGAGAAGGCAGAGTATCGTTGATGGGGCAAAGCTGTGTGTTTCTTTAGCTCATGCCAGTGCAGGACCTAGAAAACAAGCAAAAGAGCTTAATGCCTTTCAGCATGTAAGGAGGGACAGTTGACTTCCAGTGGGGTTGAGGAGAGAGCAAGCAGCATCCCGGGATTCGTGCAGACATTGAGGGAACTGAAGGATCACCCCTCCTCTATTGTGGCAGTGGGGATGACCCAACTCAGGTATTGCAGTTGGGCATTTAGGATGCAGCTGGGCTCCCTATCCAGCAAACACAGAAGCCATTGGGTGGGTTGCAATTCCCAGTTGTGTTTCCTCATGCCTATGCCACCATCACCTAGAGGAAAGTGCTGTTTCCCTTCTGTGTGAAGGAAACATTTTATCAAGGAGGCAAAAAGAGACTCGTGTGAGGCAGCCAGGAGGAGAGTGCCACCATTCTCACAGCAAAGCCACCTGTCCAACCCTTGCTGCTCATGACACAGCCACGAAGGCTGCAGAGCCAGAGCTTGATGGAGCACTTGCCCAGGCAGAAAGTTTTATCTGCCTCTCTCCCGCAGCACTGGGTGCGTGCGGTGAAACCGAAATCTTCCTCAGCATAGCTGAGCTTCCTCAGTGTGGTTACTCTGCAGTGAAAGAAGGGATTGGTGTGTGTTTGATCTGTGAGAGGTCCTGGTTTGCCTTGCAGTGCAGCTGATGGGCTCAAGATGTGAATCTCCCCTCAGTGCTCTGGCCAAGGCACGCTGAGCGTGTGGCAAACAGCAGCCGAAGGCTGTGACCTTCCTGGCTTGTGACCTGCCCTGGAGATGGGGAACTGCAGCTGGGTTCCTGGCATGGTTAAAGCCACTACCCCTGCTCACCACAGCTCCCACTTCTCCTGTTCTCCCTTCTCACAGTTGTTTCCTTATTTGTTTTAGCAGAGGTGGTACATATCACACTGGTTTTCGAGCAGACACTGGGGAGCTGGAAGCCAGCCTGGCAAAAGGCTTGTTTGTGTGATTTTTTCCAATTGTGAGGAGGAAGTTTGGCACTGGGCATGGAAATAGAAACAAAATAGAATTTTCTCCCTCCCAGATTTGTGTTGCAGATTTCTGTGGCAGCTTTGTCCTGCACTTTCTCCTTGCTGTGAGACTCAGTTTCTCCACCTGGGAAATGAGGAGAGATGTTTGCATTTTCATCCAAGATCCAGATGGCAACTCGCTGCTGTGGCTCAACTTAAGATTAGGCTGTGCATGCCATGGAAATAGAGGAGAAATGCAGAGATGCTATCATGGAGTTAGTGAGCCTTAACACTCACAGTTTTCATGCTTTGACACCAACCATCTACTTTCAGTGTGCACAACTTTCCTGTGAAGCTACATCTATGGGACTGGAAAGAAATTTTTGGGTCATCAAATTCAGTCCCTTGTGCCTGCCAGTCTTTAACCTTTCGTCTAACAAACTTTTCAGGTTTTCACCCTCTGCTCTTACCAAAGCTCTTCCAGATGCAGGTTCCATTTAGAATTGGCCATCTTTTTCCACTCTTACTTGGGAGGAGAATGAAAGAAAATCAAAGCAAGAAAGACTGAAAGTCAAATCACTTTCTTTCTCATGGTGTAAGATCCTGCACGTGGGTTGGAGCAATCCCAAGCACAAATACAGGCTGGGTAGAAAATGGGACTGAGAGTACTCCTGACTTGTGGGTGTTGATAGATGAGAAGTTTGGAATGACCCAGCACTGTGAGCTCAGAAAGTTCTACCATGTCCTTGGCTGCATCAAAAGGAGTGTGACTACCAGGGAGGGCGAGGGAGGTGATTTTCCCCTTCCACTTTGCTCTTGTGAGAACCCTCCTGGAGTGCTGCATCCAGCTATGGACCTGCTAGAGAGAGTCCAAAAAAGGCCATGAAGATGCTCAGAGGTCTGGGACACCTCTGCTCTGGAGACAGGCTGAGGGAGTTGGGATCGTTCAGCCTGGAGAAGAGGAGGCTCCAGAGAGACTTTATTTTCACTTTATTATTTATTTTACTATTTACTTCATTCATTCCAGTACCTAAAAAAGCTATGAAAGAGTTGGAGAGGGTCTTTGTATACAGACATGTAGTGATAGGACAAGGGAATATGATTTAAGATGACAGCAGGTAGATTTAGATCAGATGTTAGGAAGAGAAACTCTTGACTGAGGGTTTTGAGACTGTTACCCAGAGAAACTGTGGATGCCCCACCCCTGAAGGTGCTCAAGACCAGGCTTTNAGAGACTTTATTTTCACTTTATTATTTATTTTACTATTTACTTCATTCATTCCAGTACCTAAAAAAGCTATGAAAGAGTTGGAGAGGGTCTTTGTATACAGACATGTAGTGATAGGACAAGGGAATATGATTTAAGATGACAGCAGGTAGATTTAGATCAGATGTTAGGAAGAGAAACTCTTGACTGAGGGTTTTGAGACTGTTACCCAGAGAAACTGTGGATGCCCCATCCCTGAAGGTGCTCAAGACCAGGCTTTGAGCAACGTGTATGGGGAGGGAAGGATGCCCCATAAGCTCTGAGGGTCCAGCCCTTGAGAGTTGGCTGTATAATAATCAGCGAGACAGCATGGTCAAGAGTGTCTTGAAAAATCAAAAGGGCTTAATAAAATAACTGAAATAGTGCAAAATAAAAGAAAAAAGCCAAGCACAGTGAAAGGATCCTTCATCTGCTACAACACCTCATGAATGCCCATGGTTCCTTTGTTCTGTCCCCTTTTCTACCCAATTGAGGACGGACCTATTGGAACTCTGCCAATAGGAAGGGGTACAAGTTTTGATGAGCAGCTGTGAGGTCCAACAGACACTTCTCTCCTGTCACTCAGCCAATTAACAAGAGAAAAAGACAGAACTTTCCAGTAAAACTTCCTAATATAGAAATGCCTACTAAGAAGTGAGGGGTGCATTACTACAAATGTGGTCCTTCCTGCAGCCAGACATTTGTGTGCAAAGCAAACCTGGCTTGGCTCCACAGTGGCCTAGCCCTGTTTTCCCCTCAGCCAGCTTTGGTCCCCCACTTTCTTGGCCCTTTGCAGCCAAGCATTACCAGGCCATGTGTTTTCAGGAACCCTCAGGAAGGCGAATGAGCTAAAGTGTGAAGTAACTGTGCACCAGCTGAGAACATTTAGCCCTTGTGGGGATGCTCTCATTCAGGAATAAAGTCACCTTACATTGCTGGAGTTAAATCCTCAGAGGAGGATTAAGCACTAAAGGCATTTTAATCCTAAATGAGAACCTGCACATGTGCTTTAATATATGGGCACTGACTTCACACCTGTAGTTAGCTGACTTGCCTGCACTTCCCTGTGTGTCCCTGTGTAGGAAAGTGCTAATGAGGCACAACTGGAATTGGGTGATGCTGTTGTTATTAGTTCTCTTTTTGAGGTTTCTGTAGTTTGGGTTTCAGTGCATTCTTTTTGGTTTGAGTTGGGATTTTTCCCCCCTTCTTGGTGTTTTCAGACACTCTTTCAGTTTTGGTATATAGCATGTTTGATTAGAAGAATTCCAGATGAAAGAATTTTACCTTCAGAAAAACAGATGCTTTTTGGCCATTAGAACTATTTTGAATCCTGATGGGAATTGATAGGAAGCAGCCTCCACCTGTGGCTTGGAATAATTCTCTGAGTGAGAGGGGACTCTTCCTTTAAGTGTACACTTCTCCTTCATAGAAATTCATAACTCTAAGTGCTCAGCTAAGCTACTGAAGTTACCCAGTTGGAATCCTAATGCTCTGTCTATAAACACTGAAAAACACAATTTTCTCTGGATTTGTTCATATTAAAAAAAAAAAAAAAATCTTTAGTGAAGTCTATCTCTTTGTTGGGTAAAGACTTAAGTGTAGAAACTAGTCAGGACAGACAGACACCTAAACTTTGTAAGTGCAAAGATACCACTGTCCTGGTCTGTTTTTTTGATTCTAAGAAGGAACTCAGCCTTAGCATTTGTAAGGGGGAATCGAGACCACCTACACTGTTCTTTCATCAGCTGGAGCTCTTGGACTCTGAGGTGACTGCACAGAATGAAGTGTGGGCAGAATTAGGTCATGTTAATGCACCAATAGCTTTCCTGGCTGGGAAATTCTGCTTTAGCTTTCTAAGAACCTCCAACAACACCCATTATCCTGAAAATTGATGTCTGTGGGGAGAGGGAAGTGGATTCAGTGCTGCTGGCCTGATGGAGGGTCTGAAGCACAAATCTTAGGAGGAGTGACTGAGGAAACTGGAGCTGTTTAGAGAAAAGGAGGCTTGGGAGGGACCTTATTGTTGTCTAAAACTCCCTGGAAGGAGATATGGGGGAAATTGGTCTCTTCTCCCAAGTAAAAAGCAATAGCACAAGAGAAAATGGTCTCAAGTTGCTCCAGGGAAGGTTTAGATTGAATGTTGAGAAGAATTTCTTCACCAAAAGAGTTGTCAAACACTGTAACAGGCTGCCTGGGAAGTGATGAGATCTCTGTCCCTTGAAGTGTTGAAAAAATCTTGCAGATGTGGTACTTAGGGACATGATTTAGTGGTAGACTTGGCAGTGATGGGTTAAGGGTTGGACTTGATGATCTTGGAGGCCTTTACCAACATTAGTGATTCTGTCATTATATGAATTTATCAGAAGACATCTGTGGCTCCAGATGCAGTGGTACCCAACAGACAGGATTTTGGTTTATCACAGAACAGGGAACAAAGGCACAACCCCTGAGCCTGGTTTGCTTTGTTTTTCCCAGTTGTAATAATATCTGTTCTCATTGCTTTGAAACCTCTGCTGACACTTGATGAATCTCAGGTATTTCAGGAGTGATGATTTGAAACTTGAGGAATTTTGTCTTCTAGATAGATCTTTCTCCCTTTGTTCTCTACCTGGGGAGCCAAAAGTGCCAAAATGTTCCATTTGGAGTAGAGATTTGCCTTGTACTAAGCACCTGACTGGGGTTCTGGGTTATAAGGTGAATATTGTTATAATAATGATGATAAAATACTTATGATAACATGATACTTCATTCTGCATGTCAGGAAAGTGGATACACCTTTCCATTTGTTGTTATCACTGTTTACTAATTATTCCTGTAGCCAAAAATGTTTATTGTTCCGTGGAAATAAAGGGGAAGGCTGAAACTGCCTCTAGTTCATGATCACTTTCATCCACTAAAAAAAGAGGGAAAATAGCCAAGAGTCTCTTCTCAAAGGGTTATTTAGTTTTGATTTTGGTGTTGTTGTTGTTGATTACTTTATAAAGTCTTTAGGGCAGATATGAAATGTTCTCACCTACACCCTGATACCTGGAAATCAGCATAACCTGGTCAATGAGCCTGAGATTTTTCAGCAGTTGATCCTCTTCTTTGCAATGTATGAGCTGTTGCCAGATTTTAAGCATGTGAGTGGTAGTGCCAGAAGCAGCAGACTTCATCTGCCCTTAGAGCAAAGTGCACCCTTTTAAGGATTTTTTAATGGATTTCTCTTTTTTTTTTTTAATGATCAGAAAATTTGAATTTTATTGTTCCTCTGCAATTCTCTAAAAGCAACATAAAAGCCCAATTTCCACATGAAAACATATTCAATTACACACCAGAGAAGCAGAAAAACAAACAATCTTTAAAGCACTGCAAGATGTAAAAACACACACTCCCTCTTTAAGAGGTGTCGAAGTACCTTTCAAGTGACCATCAACATTTAGAGCTGAAAGCTTCCTAGGCCTTCAGGCATTTGTACACAGGCTTCCTCTGACTTGAGAAGTCTGGCACTTTCATTTTAGAGTGATAATTAAATTAATATTTAAACTAAATCTGGAAGTGACATGTTATATTGCAGGATGAGCAGGTCAGTGTTGCAGGGAAATGAGATCACGCTGTTGCCAGCATCACTTTTCTGCTCTTCCTTGTGTCATTCACTCATTTAAATCCTAGACCTCAGCAGACCTCAAAACAGTTTACAAAGGAATTACAATAAATTACACTCATCCCTGTTTTCACAGAGAAGGAAACTGAGGCAGAGAGAAGTGAAGCAACTTGGCAGGTTTCTGCAGCAGGGCTGCTGCAGAGGCAGGCAGGATCCAGATCCTTGGGCTCGTTGTTGTGTAACACTACACGCAAAATGTGTATTCTCTAATTGCTACAGACTAAATCCTGAGGAAATAATGAAATGCAGTAATCCAAACTAATTGTACACCTTAGTTGTTTAAGCAATACGGGAGGTTTGACTGAATACCATGCTCACTAAACCATATCACAAATACATTTGAAAATAAGAAAAAAAATGGAGTTTTAAAATATTTTCTAGATCTTTGATCAGTGTGACTTTGAAGTCACAACTGGAGGGCTGGAAGTGTGCTGTCTTTTGTTTTATCTGATCCCAATGTTTCATACAACCCTGGGACTCTCATTTTCTGAGGGGAACCACGAGGTCCTTGCTGCCATCAAGCTCCAGGGTTTCTGTTGCTTTCAGCAGCAGCAGCAGTGATAAAATTTCTGGTTCAAAAAACCAATCCAAATCTCTGGTCTTCAACCAAATAAATCTTATGAGAGTGTAATAAAAAATCCACAACCCTCATCTCCAGGATCTGTCTTTATTCCATCCCTGCCCTTCAAGGAGGTGAATTCTGCTCTAGCTTGCACAGATGTGTCTACAATGGTGTAGAGATGTACTCAAAGGGAGGTGCATTTTTTTCATGCTGTGGTGAATTTGGCCTTTAGGTAGCAAATTCTTCCCTCTGTTACTCCACTACAAGCTCTTGCACTCTTTCTTGGGCAGGAAATGTCTTTATGTTCAGTGCATGTGAAGGGCTGGGTGTACTGCGGTTCTGGGCCATAGTTTGGGGCTCCTAGGCACTACCACATGCTGCATAATTAATATTAGTAATGAATAATAATAATAATAATAGCAACAACTATAATAATAATAATGTCAGAACAGGAGGGAACCCCATAACCTTGCCCTTGGGTGCCTGAGTAGGAAACACAAGCCAAGGCAATTCAAGGGAGACACCAACAACAGGGTTACAGCAGCCCTGGCAGCTGCTGGCTTTCCTAATAGGCATTGTAAGTGTGGCTGGGAGAGAGAGGCAGTGCACAGCAATTTCACATTCCTGGGCTCCACGTACAGGGCAGTGTACCAGCACCGATGGAGTCATTTCAGTCTCGACTGGAAAACCAGTGGGAATTACTGCTCTGGAACACTTTTCATTGAAGGGAGAGCAGCCCCAGGAGCAAGCTCTGAGAGCAGCACTGGGGTGTAAAATGAATTGCAAACAACTCTTGCTTTTATGTCTTCCATACAAATGCTTGAGTGATGGGACTCAGGCTATTATGGAAGGTTGCTCTGTGGTGCCAGTCAATTGGTTGTCACTGGGATGATTAACAGCTCTACCTGTCACCTCTTTATTCCAATGAATGGGGCCCAGTTTAGTTCTGGCAGATCCCCACTGACCCTTACTTTGTTGCAGGATGCATCCTGAGGAGATGCTGAGCATCCCTACCTTCCAGTGATGACAGCACTTCTCTGAAACCAGCATGCCCTTGAGAAACAACAACAAATGATGATTGGAATTTGTATTTTTTGCTCCACTGTTAGTGTTTTTATTCTGCCTTCATAGTTAGACTTCTGGTGGTTCCAGAAGGCTGTTGGATACCTGGAGAGAGAAAGAACCTGATCTTTTAGTCACCCTTTCAGGATGGTGTTCCTGGTACAGAAAAGGTTTTTGATAGCGTAACCTCTCCTTCCACAAGCAAAGTCCAGCAAAACATCAGCAGCTTAGCACATATTTCGGTCCTCTGCTACACAAGAGCAAACTGAAGCTTTGTGCTGAGAAAGAAAAAAGGATTTAGCTTCATGTCTCAGTGTCATTGAGTCTCATGGTTTCCATTTAACCTGGCATTTATTGCCTCTGCCAGCTAGACCCTTGAAAAGTGTCAGTAAAACAATTGTTGGTGTAAGCAAATATTATCTGGATAAAGGACTTCAACATACCAAGCCACATCCTGTCCAATTCCAGCCTACAGTAAAGCCAAAGAAACTCTTTTGTTTTTTTTTTGGTATAATTGAGAAAGAAAATCCCAGTTCTTCAGGGCCCTTCCCAGTCATTCCTGGAAGGGTCAGACTCTGCTCTGAAATCCACCACACCCTTTTTCTTGCCAGCAACCAGCTCCTAGGTCACCGCCATTAACCTACTGCCAGTGCATTTCAATCAACTTTTATGCCCCTTCTCCTCTCTGATGGAAGGCCTTTCCTGAACTTCACTCCTCTGATGTTTAGAAATCTTCAAATTTCCAGCATTTACAGCCAGTTTGTTCTTGTGCCAACATTGTCCTTTTGCTTAAATACCTCATTTCCCTCCATGGTGCTTGCCCACTTTCCCCTCCCTAGGATGTATTTATAGAGAGCAATCATATTCACTGCTCACCAGTGCCTGCTCAGCACCTTCCAGTACAGGACCCTGGCATCTGTCTTATAGACAAAGCTTAAAGTGCTTCCTCTGTGTCTGAACACAAACAGAGTTCCCACCCTGTTCCAAACGTGGTGCTTGCACACGCTGGATCTGCTCCAAAAGGCCTCAGGATTGCCTATATACTTAATTTAAATGGCAACAAAAATAAATCTCAACCCAAGCTGTCTCATGGGACAGGCTCTTTGCAAACAATGGAGATCCCTGCCCTTCTCTCCGTTCCCTCTGCCTGAGGAAAAAAAAGGGCAACTCTAACTTGCCGAGGCTGAATTCCCTTCCCGCCTCGCTGGTGCTCTCCCCCTGCCCTGCTCCCGGGGTCTCACTGGGGAGGGAAGCCCCTGCAGTGGTGCTGATAGGACTGGAGTTGTCTGGCTGCCAGGGTGAATCAGAACAGCTCTGTCTCTAACATCCCACCGCCTGTTAATTAATGCATTAATGAATTGCCTTCTAATTCCTATAATCATCCTTATTTTTTGGGGGTGAGCAGGCTTTCAAGGTTGCACAGCTTGCCCAAGGCCACATAAGAAGTTAGTGGCAGAGCCAAGAAAGAAACCTGGGTGCCCTGACTCCTGGGCTGGACCAAATTGCTCTCCTTTTGGTAAAACATCCTACGCACCATTTCCTTTGCTCCAGCAAACACGCTCGGTGCAACGAAGCACCTTTTTTTTTTTTTTTTGCCTTACAGCAAGACTGCAGCAAAGCGTGTAACAAACTGAGATTTGAAGCTGCCTTCAGCAGTTCCTAATCTCTGCAAACGTTATACTCTTTGTGGTAAGGAGCTTGGGAAGCTCTCCCTGCCTCCTTTGTGAAGGCAGATACGTGGAACTGGCAGGGTATTGTTTTCACTTCTGAGTCAAGCTCGCCTTCTGTACGCAGATAAAACTTCCTTCAAAGTCAAGAAGAGTTTTGCTGAAGTGCATTAGCCCAATTTGTTTTTAACTTCTGGGTTACTTCACTGATATAAACAAGTACAAACTAGTGCTAATGCTATAGGCAGCCAGTACAGCTACTACAGGGGGAACTGGTTTGTGGTCTATTTGTGTATTGATGGGAAAACCATCCAGTTCTGATGATCAAATATCTGCTTTCCTCTAATTAATAATTTTTTTCACTTATTCACGGTAATGCTTGTTTTTGCACATCTAAGTTAAAAATAACCTCCCTTAACTTCATGTGTAAACATGAACAAGATTATCTTCAGTACGTTTGATATTATCATTATTATTTTTTGTTATTTCACCATCATTATTATTCAGAGTTCATCGCAGAGGTAATATTTCAAGACAAATTAGGCAGAATTTATATTGACCAAATCCATCCTAGAGCTGCTTCATCACCTTTAAGCGACTGATCTTGAGATGGTTTCATGGACTTCGTATATAAAGTGACATTTACTTTATTTTCAGTTTCCTGTGTCATTGTTACTCACCAGGGCAGCCTGTCAAATGAGAATCTAACTAACAGAAATATGCATGCAATTTATTTATGGATTCATTCTTCAAACACACACTTATTTCCTGTGAGAGGTGGAGGACTCTCAATCTACATGTATGGTCATGGTTTTGGGTAGGAAATTTTCACCAGAAAAAGAACCTTTTTTGGGAAGAACCTGTATATTGTAGTACTTCTTTATTTCTTTTAAAACACGAAAAAATCTGGCCTGGCACCAGCATTTCTGAGGGTCTTGATTGTTTTCTGATTATGACTAAAATTGAAGGTGGCCTCAATCTTGTATTAAAATTTCTATAATGCACCAAAATTCACTGTTTTCTTCTCTATATTGGAGAAGTGAGACTTCGAATGTTTTGTATTCAAGGTAAAAACCAGAACGGTAAAGTCCCACCTCCCAAATATAGAGATTTTAATCCAAGATCTGCTCAGCTGGCAGCTTTTTGCCCATGACAGGACCAGACTGGGATGATAGGCTGAAAAGTGCTGTTCTCACTGCTTGCACTCCTGCGTGAGAGACGACACAGGAGGGTTGTTGGGGATTTATGAAGAAGAGTCCGTGGAAGTCCTAAAGAAAGAGATCAGAGGAGGAGGCAGAAGGGAGGCTCCTGCCTGGTGGTGTGAAGATTGCTGATTCAGGGCTGCAGCCCTTGCAGGAGTTAGTGTGCTCTGCAGTGTGAAGGGAGCCAAGCCACTTATGCAATATTAATATTAATAACTGCTTTGCACTTCTATAGTGCCTTTCATCCGAGGATTTCAAAGCGCTTTACAAACATTAATTAATTAAGGCCCATAACACCCTGTGAGGTAATGCAAGTAGATATTACAGCTCATGCAGAGGCCAGAATTGCCAGCATTACAGGTATAATCCTCTAGCAAGAGTTAACTTATTCTTGAGCAAGCTTTCTTACTTATAGGCATAAACAGGCTTCCCTTTAACACCGAGCGTGTCTTTTTTTTCCCTTCTTCCCCTTGATCCGTCAGTCTTCACACAAGCAAAACTCCCACTATGAGGCAGCCAAATGAGGTGAATGAGCAGTACTTCCATCTCCCAGCTCACTGCTTCCTCTTTGATCATCTGATAAAATTGTAGGATATTGAGAGGCTACAGAGTTGTGTCACATATTAGTGTCCTGCTTCTGTGGGGTTTCCCTGTTCTAAATATACTTTGCACCAGGGAGATTAAAAAAGGAAGTGAACTAAAATATGTTTTATGGCACCTGCTTATCAGATGACCTCCCAACAACCTGCAGACATTAGCTAATGTAGCCCTCATTGCAGCTGGTCATAAATGCCATCAGTGCCATTTTAGCCAGGGATGTTTTTAACCATTCCCAGCTCCTGTTTCCAGGACTGAGTTTGGGGCTGTGAGGAGAAGATGACCTCAAATCTTCTGGTCTGTTCATTGCAGACTCTCATTTAACTCTGGTCTTGCGCTTTGTCAGCTCAATATTTGTACCCATCCTGTTTTCAGCTGCCTTTTCCTCTATGGGAAGATGTGGGGTGCTTTTCCATCCATTCCTGTCCACTCCACGTGGGACTAGAGTAGGGTCAAGCTCAGTGAGTTAGAGACAACTCTGAGTGCACCTACAAAGGATTCCTGTCCCAAAATCCAGTGTTGAGAACACACTGAGACCTGAGTTGACATCTCTGTCCACGCTGAGTCACATGCATTTAAATATGCTGGCACGTGTCCCTCAGCCCATCCTGGCAGGAGCAAATCTGTCCAAGGGGAAGCCAAGTGGTTGGAAAAGCCATATTTGTGCTCTTATATTCCAGTGCTCACAGGTACTGCACAGTCTGCAACACGTGGGAAATTCCTGTTTATTGTATTTGCCACAAAATACCCATTTTTTCTGCCATTAGCCCATTTCCCATCATCTCCTCTTTCCCTTTTAGGATTGATGGAGCTGACCCCTCCAGCTCCAAGCTCTACACACAAGGGAAGTGCCATGTCCATCCCACCTGACTATTTTGATAACCATCCACTGCATCTGGAGAGGCACAAAGGGATCTTTGGGGGGAATTAGTCCAGAGCACAACTTCTCCAGGATTTGCCCGTTCAACTGCATTCTGAAACTGCACAGACATTAGCTAATTAATGTGGTGAGTTCACTAAACCAATTAATTGCATTTCTTTCTATGAGTGGGCTGGGCCTATCAGTCATCTTCATAGAGTGCTGTTTAGGGCGTTAAAAATATTCTCTTCATCAAATTAAACTTTATTAAATAATAACTCCTTCCAAATTCTGGGCTAGGAATGAACAACGTCACTCTAACCACAAGAGCTGTTTATTGCACATAAACTTCTTTTACTGCCCTGCCAGCTGTGATAAAACCAATTCAGATGCATATTCCCAGTACTGTAAGCACTTTCTCCCCTTTCATAGTCTTGCATTAACCCAAAGACTCCATCCTTTTGTGCAGAACTCCCACTGAAATCAATGGGAATTTTGTGTGTGCAAAGAATGCAAGGTTGGGAAGTTATACATCCTCATGTGGGCCAGCAAAGGCATTGTGCTTGCCACAAGGGGCTTTTTGGCAGACAAGAGAGTGTTTTGCATTTTTCAAAGACAAGCAGAACTGAAGAAACACTTAAAGGCAAGGGGGCAAAAAAAATTGTCTTTTAGCTTTGATTCTCCTTAATTCTAAAGAGAGCCTGGAAATCCCTCTTTCTAATTTAAAAGAATTTTAAGACTTGTCTTTTAATAAAACCCTTTCTTAAGTTTAAGAAATATCTTCCGTCCTTTTATGGAATTTCTCAGAACTCACGGGTTTATCTGTTAGAAGATATCTTTAGCAAGACTTTCTTTTCCCTCAATATTTGTTAGACAGCAAAGTTAAAAGGTGTAAAAAAATAATAATGAAAATTGTTTCTCAAACAATTAAAAANATTTCTCTGCTGTAATTCCATCCTTGAAGATCTGCTTGATATTGATTTATGGCTGATTAGGATCTAGTAAAGCAGCATTTCCAAAGCTTTACTAAGAACAAAAGGACACAAATATTTAAGTGCCACTGTCCAAATGGCCTAAACCTTCAGCCCCCACTCAGAACCAGCCCTGTTTTGTGATCTTAAGTTATGGATACCCCATGCCTGGAAGTGTTCAAGACCAGCTTGTACAGGACCCTGAGCAACCTGGGATAGTGGAAGGTGTTCCTGCCCATGGCAGGGAGTTGGAATTAGATTATTTTTAAGACCCCTTCCAAACCAAAGCATTCTACCATTCCACAGTTCTGTGATTTTTTGATTCTTCATCCCCTGGTGCTCATGAGGACCAACACCAGGTCTCAGTGGCCCTGGCAGGATGTCACCCCATGTGGGTGAAGGAGGAAGGGACACACAGGATTCTCTAGTTGAGGAACCCCTTTGCCTACTTCATGGGCTGTTGCTCCAACTACTTGTCAGCTGCCTAACACTGTGCTCAACTCCATATACACTCACCCATTAAAAAAATCCCAAGTTTTGACTGTTTGTAGTCTTTGAAGGAACTTAAGGGAAGAGATTTGTTGGAAAATTCTATCTTCCCTTCCTCTCACCCGTTGTTTTCCATGTCATGGTCCACATTTATGCAGGGAGGCTTAAAGCTGCTCAATGAGTCAATTTTTTTGGCTGATCTATGTTCTGGAAAAAGTGTTTGACCTCCACAAGGAGAGCTGAGTAGCCACACTCTGAGTTTTGTATTTCTTTTGCCATCCCTAGCACTTAAAATGCAGGCATTAGAGCACCTAGCTTGCACATACTTTAGTCTTCTCATTACGTCTAGCTTTAAGTTTTGTGGCTCTTTCAGCAAGAACAGCCTTAGATGGAAAAATCTGCCTTTACTATATCTAGGATGTTTATGTCGAAACTTGATAACAGAAAGATCCTGCTGCACAGCTTCTTCAGCTCATCATTCCTTTTATTAATTAAATTAGGGCTAGTTATATGAAATATGCTAAGATTAAATTGGAGACTCTTGGAAGAATTCCAACCAATTAGAATGATAGTTAAAAATAAATTCATATCTAAAAGAGAAAGAAACCTGAAAGAAAACAGCAGGCCACAAAACATGGTAAGAACTTGAAAATAAAGCTGCAGGGAAAAAAAAAACCCAATTGCATTGTGGCCAATATTAATCTCCCATCAATAAATACCATATCTTTCACTACTTATGATAATTGCCCCAGTGATTCCCCTTAAAGTGGTTCTTGAGCTCTTAGAGGGCCTGTTGATAGCATCTTATCAGGTCTCAAGGCAATGGTGTGAAAGCACAAATAGGAATCTTGTCCTGGGCTGAGAAAAAATGTGGTCTTTAAAATGTGCTGATTTGACAAAAGGTTGTTTTTTTGTTACAGACATTAGTTTTTGTCTGCTTAGTGGATAA
>VZUA01050024.1:0-10434 GCA_013401035.1 Horornis vulcanius
TGCAGACAGTGGAAGGCTGCAGACACTGCAAGAAAACAATCATAGGCAACCCACCCCCTCCAATCAATTCATTAGATAGTTTTCATAAGTCCCAAGTCTTGCAACAAAAAGAAATAAACCACAAGTAAATCAAAATTTGGGCTTCACTACTCAGACCATGTTCATTAAATAATATAGTCTTCCAAAATCTTACTAATTTATTTTATTACAAAAGCATATTAGGTTTTCAGCACACCTCCATTTTCATGCCATTTTAGGATGGTAAACTGCAGCAGGAATTGATTTGTCTGGACTTTGGTAATTCTCTGTACCTGCCTCCCATGTTACTATAGTTTCTCCCTGACACCTGCCCTTCTGTGACATTTTTCTGGGAAGCTGACCACTGTGCTTCAATTTATTAAGCCCTCCACATGAAGATATCAATTGCCTCCTGACAACAGGAGCATTCATTATATGACTTTGGGGGACAGGCACTTTCAAGAAAATTTTCTGAGTGAGGTACACCACTTGCTGTTAGCTCTTTAGAAAGGAGGACACTTTTTACCCTTTCATCAAAATTATTCAAAGGCAGAAATACTGACATTTCTTGTCAAAATGGTCACTCACCAAGAGGTGAAGGGGCAGTTTTAGAAACTACATGTAAAACAGTCATGCCCCAGCTTTTCAGAGCGAAGAGAGTCTCTTGAAGGGGAAAAGCATATATACATGACTGTGCTTCTGATAGTTTGTGGGTTTGGCTGTAAAATTTCCTTGAAGCCCTGATGAAGCCCAGACTCCCAGACCCCAGGGACATGCTCGCTGGTTTCTACATTCCATCACTTGTTTGCATGAAGGAAAACAGCAAACTTGGTCTTACCAATTATTTCAAAGAACTGAACTTGGGTGTTTGGGATATTATTAGAGGACTAGATACTAATTCATAGGCAAGTGTGCTCCTGATGCAAATCGTTAGTGCCAAGGGGGTCCAATCATTGCAGGGTTCAAAAAATGCATGTAAATGACTGTAAATTATAAAACATAATTTTTAAAAGAATATACATTGTAAAATTTACTGTAACAGGACCTTTGAATTTCTGGGCACCAGGACACAGAACGAGGAATTGGTGAGCAGAAAGGAGACAGAAAGTCAGTAACAAGAGAAAATTATTTGACACTACATCTGAAGAACTTGTAATCCAGATTTGGAGTTCATATATAAGCTTAATTATAAAGCGAGAAAGTTGAGACAGAAAATACCCTGGCAGACGTTAACTTTTGAAGCCAAGAAGTTTTGAAGACATTAACTGCTTGTGCCAAGACTCCAGGTCCCACTCCTTTAGAACCCTTAGCACACAAAACCTACCTCACAGCGGCCTCCATTGTCCCCTTACTTCCCTGATCTCTTCTGAGAACATCCCCAGGATGTCTGGCAAAGAGCAGATCCTGCCTGTGCAGGGTGTTAGTCAGCTGCTGGTTTCCCCACTCCTGTGCAGCTTGCAGTCAAATTTAAAGAGAAGTCAAGGTTGTTATAATGAACGATATTGGGGAGACAACAAAGGTAAATTGTAACCAGCAAACCCATGCTTTTAGCATGCCGGGTGCCAAAAGTTTCTTCCCATAGGGTGTTCCTACAGCATTAAGCAGGATGGTGCCTGGGATGAGGACAGGATATCCTGCTAAGGAGGCTGTGATTGTGGGCAGCAGCAAAGAGGCTGGAGAAGCAACAGGAAGGAGACTGTTACTTCTTGGCAGCAATGCAGTATGCAGAGATCATGAACACAGAGTGGACAGCACCATA
Source organism: Horornis vulcanius (assembly GCA_013401035.1). NCBI lineage: Eukaryota > Metazoa > Chordata > Aves > Passeriformes > Scotocercidae > Horornis > Horornis vulcanius. The sequence continues at coordinate 1,778 of VZUA01050024.1, forward strand.
GGGCAGGTGAAGAAATATCTGGGCAGACAACAAGAACTGCCTGTAGCAGGAAGCAAAGGTTTGGGCTTGCAGAAGAAAAGACACTTTCCTAAGAATCTAGAGAGGACCATAAGAAATTCATAGATCTTGAGAAAAAACTGAAAATTGCTGGACAGAGTGAAGAGTGAGGAAACTTCTATTAACCTATTTTGCTTTCAAGCCTTTTATTTAATTTGTCTCACCCATTCGTATCTTGGTTCAATTTGCTCTGTTCCTCTTGTGGTTCAATTTGTTTCAGGGGGTTGTTTTATTTATTTGTGCACATCTGTGTAACAAAGCATGGCTTTGGACCCTGGATATCTTTCTTCTCTATTAATATGCTTGCTTAAAAGAAAATGAGAGGTGTGTCAGCTATTTTGTTGGGCCAACCCGATGATACAACTGATAGAACCAAAAATAAAGCCAAATCAAACCGACTTTGCAAGGCTGCACATCAAAGAGCACATAGTAACAGAGGAGTAAAGCATTTCAGTAGCTTGCCACTATGAGTTAACCCAGTAATATACCAAATCTAGAAATACTTGCCATTTCACTGGCTGTTGGGTTTGCTTTATACAGCAGATAACTAGGGAAAAAAGTAAGATGGGATGAGGAGTCCACTCATGCATTCTTGGAAGGGATCAGTGCATGGATATTAAGTCAAAGGCCACACGTATGATGGTACAGTGAAAGTGATTTTTTAAGACTAAATATGGGTTTAGATACCTTGCTGACCACCCATTTGTGGTTAAGTGAAAGGACATACATCACTGGAAAATATTAATAGCTAGTCTTCAGGGAAAAACAGTGGAATACAGTCAGCATTAATCACATCCCTGACTCTATCTCAGGAGCCAAGAAGAGGTCATTTTTTTTTCCATCAGGAACATCTTGGTACTTAAAAGAAAAAATGCATTCACACTTAAAGGTTTCTGTGGTGTAACCATAGAGATGTGTTAATGTAATAATCACACACAGCCATGTAGGGACTTGTGCTGTTTTGTGCAAAGGGGGTTAGCAAAGTCCAACCTTTCTCTACACAAATACACCCTTTTATAAGTAAAGATAAGGAAGTATGGAAGCTTTAAAAAAAGCAAAGGTTTTATTAAATTAATAAACCTAGTTCCCCTAATTGTTTTCTTCGAGGTCTAAAATTGCAACAGAAACTCCACATGGTGCAAATCAGTGCACCCAGGGTAGCTCTGGGGACTTGCTCCTGCTGAGAAACCAGTCCATCACTTCCTCAAGGCTCTGACATTTTGAGGACCGTGTTATGACACAGAACCACAATTCTGAAATGCTAGAGCAATCCCACTTTATCACCACATGATCCTGCTGAGTAAAATAACAAAGCTCAGTTTCTATGTGCAGTGTACATTTCAGCATGCAAGTTTTATTTTTCTGCAATGACAGTTTTGTGTCTCCTCTAATTTCACCAGGAATTACTATTGGCCTGCACAATCTTCAGGTGATACTGGCTCAGCAAACTGATTTGTTATAGTTTCTGGACAGAATCAAAATTCATAACACTAATCAGTTTCTTTGATAATTCTGTAGAGCACTGCTCACAGGTGTGGTGTGGAACTACAAATACAGATATTCTTAGGGTCCAGTAGCTTTAAAGTCTGGTGAGATATCTTAGTGGACAGCCCATCATCTCTGCTGATGTGTGCACACATACTGTTAACATTATACTCAGCCATACTGAGCAGGCATAGTAAAAATCACCAGAATGTGCTATTTTCTGCATTTGTAAGAAGTGAGCCCACCTCTGTAGGAATCCATCCCCAGCACAGTATGGATATATCCGGTAGTTGCAAAGCCACAAATCCTCTCTAAACCCACTTAAACAAAGCCATAGATGATCTAATTCATTGCTGGTGACAGTCCTGCTTTGAGTTGCTGTAGGCAGCCCCTAGCAGCCCTCTAGCAGTTAACAGGAAAAAAACAATTCCTACTGACTTGAAATGAATGGCGGGTGTTTGGGGAGAGGAGTGGGAATAGCTTAAGATTTTAAAAATTACACAAACATTTCCAATTCGACCTGGAATTTGTCCCCTCTAATATTGAAAACATGTTTCGTTTTCAGCTTGCTGATGTATTCAAGAGCATTATTTCTCTAAAAAGTGGGAAGATAATTGCCTGCCTGAGAATGAAAATGCATTGTGATACCTTTAGCTGGTTTCCATTCTGCCTATCCACAATACTCCTTTGAGTTTGTGATTGCTGATATACGCAATGTACTGTAACAAAATGTTATCTTGTTTTTGTGCTACTGAAAGGGTTGTTAGCTGTTTCTTTCCTGAACTGTGGCACCACAATATACATATTGTACTCACTGGCAGGCAATTCTCTGACTGCTTCCATCTTCCATCTTACTATCAGCAGAGCTTTATTTCAGCACTGCTCAGACATGCACTGATGGGTGCTGAGCTCTACACTGGGACCTGTCCAGCAAAGGGCAGCAAGGCTCACGAGAGGTCTAGAAAATGTGTCTTTGAGGAACAGCTGAGGGAGCTGTGGTTGTTTAATTTCAAGTAGAAAAGACTCAGGGGGACCTCATTGTTCTCTGCCACTCCCTGAAAGGATGGTTTTGGGGTCGTTCTCTTCTGCCATGCCTGCACTGACAGGACTAGAGGGAATGGCCCTAAACTGAGACAGGGGATGTTCAGATTAGACGTTAGAAAAATATTTTTCACTGTTAGGGTAGGCAGGCATTGGAATAGGTTGCCCAGGATGGTGGTGGAGCTGTTCAAGAGGCATCTGCATCTGGCACTAGGTGATGTGGTTTAGGGTTTTAGGGGTTACAGTGGCAGTGTCTGGTGGGCAGTTGGACCAGAAGATCCTAAAGGTCACTTCCAGCCTTGATGATTCAGTGATTCTATGTAGGCAAGACTGCACTTCTACATGGTCCCAACTTGCCTGACCTGGGAGTTGCTGCAATATGGCTCTGAAGCTTGCCTGCTTGCCCATCAGGGTTTCAGAATGAGGAAAATGTGGACAAAGACATTTCCAGAGACAAATAACATACCCTACGCAGAGGTCTGGCCAGTTTATCCTCTCTAACCCATACTGCTATGTCTCCTCCAGAAACTTCATTCAACCAATGTAGGTGTCATAAAAGGAAGGGAACAGTCAGAGCTCTGACTGAGCTGCAGCTAAACATGCTCCAGCAGTTAGGAGCAATAAGGAAAATCCTCTTGAGTGCTCAAGCAGGGAATTAATTATTTCCAAGCTGTATTTTCACAAAGGTGTTTAGACTCCTGATAGTGGCACCTGAGGGACTGAAAAACAGAGAACTTGCTTCAAACATAGACATCTTTGGGAACTTTGCACAGTCATATTGTTTCAAGACAACTGTTTGACAAATGAGAGCACGGTGAGTGCTAAACAAAGGTGATCTGTTCAAATAATGTCACAGCCTGAAAGAAAATACCACTATCAGAACCAGTCAAGTGTGCGTCCATCACGACTAATAGCTGGTGTCAGTCCCCCCTGAGTGACAAGCCCTGTGCTCTGGGGCAGGTGGAGCCCAGCAGAGCTGTGGTGGCAGCACACCAGCTGGGACCCTCCAGCTGGCCTGGGGCCGCCGCGGCCCCAGGGCTGCACACGGGGAGCCACAGGAGCAGGGCTGGGAGACTCACAGTGCTGGTAAGGAGGCAGATAAAGCACCCTGGAAAATACAGGTCACAAGCCAATGCTAAACTAACATGAGGTACCAGTTCATTTACTGCTTGACAGCTGTAATGGGTGGAGCTGGGGAAGAATGAATCTACGGGTCCCTGAAGAACTCGCACTGCTGCTGTCCACAACAGCACGGATGGTACAACAAACATATGGATTCAACAAACATACGAGCATTAATGGCATTGCAATTCTGCTAATTTTCATTTAAAACCCCCAAAACTATCAATCAAACAAACAAAACCAAGGGTAAAATCTTAGCTGGAAAAGGTCCATCAGAGAACTGAGAATTTCCTTCCTTTTCTTGGTTTAAATCATGCCCAATTCAAGTTATATGAACCCATGCACCTTGAATCTGTAAGGGCTTTGTTGTGGTTACCAGGAAAATAGGAAGAAATTACTGTGCCAGTGATTTCTTTTTCAATTATGAAATAAAGGGCAAATGACTATAAAATATGAGTGACTTGTACAGAGAATATGTGATATCTTTTCTCCTTGTCCTGACTACCTCTGTAACCATATATGTAATTGAGAAGAGACCGCACCAGCCTTTCTAATTCCCCTTCGAGGCACTTAGAAAGGATGGGAATTCATTCTGTTCCATTTGCAGCCAAACTTCGCAATTCTGAAATTTGCTATCCCAGAAAATCAGATTTATGAGGTAAAACAACCATAGGGGGAATGTGAGTCTGACGGAGGAAGAAGGCTGATTAGGTTATTGATGTGTCCACAGTAATAATCATGTTTAAGCTGGAACTGGAACATGGCAATGTCCTTACCAGGCCTCCTTGATCAGACCCTCTAGAAAGAAAGTGGAAAGAAGGGGGAAAGGTAAATCCAAAGAATTGGAAGAAATAGTGTAGAGCAAGGAATATGGGAAGAAAATGCTGCACCAAAAAGCCAGCAATGAGCTGCACGTTTCCCCATGTATCAGGGATCAGTAAATCCAGCTTGTGGTTTGTTCTTACACCCTTCTTAACTGCACAGGGTGCCTGTTCAGTGTAATACAAAATGAGATGTGTTTCTGTATTTTACCTGAGTTTTTTAAGTTCAAACCACCTTTAAAGTACATTAGCAATCCTGTAACACCTGACAAAGAGGAAAGGCTGGGTACAGTTCTTCCTCCCCAATACACCCAGTCTTCTGTGCCACACTCTCTGCCCCCAAAAAAGGCATGGTAAGAAAGAGGCATTCTAATCTTTACAGACCATTCACTTCAATGGGCTTTGCATTGCTTGAGCCCTCCACTTTTGTATTCTAAAGAAACCAAGAGAAAGCTTGTGAAGATCAGAGGCAGCTGAATGTCTTTATGTATAAAATAGCTTGAAAGGTAGGGCTTAACCCAGCAAAAGAGAGAAAAATTCACAGTTCACCTACTCTATCTAGTCATAGATTTGTAATTTTGACACTTGTGATAAAACTAAAAGAAAAAATGTTAAAATAACATGGGGAAGGGAGGAGGGTCATGAGTCTAAACTGAAAGCCTGAAAAAAATAATTTCAGGACTTCAATTGTCCCTACAGATTTCCTCTAAAGACTGACAGCATGTGGCACTATCTTACTCTAATTTTCTCCAAAGGGAAAATGAGACACTGTATTACCATTGAATTAATCAGAGGAGCCAAATATATATGTATGCACAATATAGCTGTATCTCCCTATCTCAGAAAACTTTCTAACCCAACTGACCACCAGCTGGAGGAGAAATTCTTGCAATGGAGCCCTTTCTGTTTAATCCTTTAATCTTCTCAACAGTAGGGATTCTCTCTTAAACCCGACTGGAAAGTAACATCTGCACTGTTGAAAGAGAGAAAGCACCAGAAGGCAAGCCACGGAGGTCTCAGCTCTCTCTCTCCCACTTAGTAGTTTTCTCTTGAAGATGCCTGCTTAAGGACAGTTTACATTTAATGGCAATGACACAGATCAGGCAGAACCCCACAGGCTGAACTATTCTCTATTTCTGAGCAGTTATGGCTCCCCATTCTTATGCTGTGGCAAAGGCAGAAGAACTTTAAGTGACAAGGAGACCATATCCATCCAACAGACGGATTAACCTGCAGAGGCTGATTACCCTGTGTTGTTATGCCCTGAAAGTTACTACCTTCCCCCCCTTCAACCATCCCTTCTTATTATTCATGGTTAGTATTTTGACAGTGTAGACCACAGTGATGTTCCTGTCTGCAACATATCCTGACTGTCAGTCCTGGGGCTTTATTACAGGTTTCAGTGTCTCACTTAGATTCAGGGTTAAGCAACATAGTAGAACAGATTAGTAGAGGGGCTGCCTCCCAAATGCTAGGTCACAATTTCTTGTGTCTCCTGGTTAACCTAGCCTTACAAATCCCATGAAAAGTCAGGCACAGCACTCACAATCTGGTTATGTCTCCTTACAATATAAAATAAAGGGGAAAACATCCCTCTCTAATTAGAACTAAATATAGAACATGTATCAATGTATAGAATTCCTCTGTATAATGTCTTCAAAATCTCAAACTGCTCTGAACTCAGGTGACCAGATGGGTTGCTAACGTCACTCACTTCATTCTCTTCTCTCTTTGAATATTTGTCTTGATTCCTCTCTGCCCCTTCCCCTGGCTTTTTAAATTGTCACAATGCTGCAGTACTAGTATCTGTTGCAGAAGGGAGAGGTGATGGTAGCTAGCCTTATGTTGTTAGACTGGCCTGTTGCTGAAACAGCACTCACAGACAATTAAAGCAAACTTTTTACCAATAGCCAAGAAAATCTTCACAGAAATTCTTCACACTTCTTTAGAAACCCTTCAACTTTATAATAGTAATCATTTGCTCTGGAGAACAGAGACTGACTCATGCCATATCTTAGGTTAAAAGCTACTTTTTGGAAGAAATACTGAGTTGTGAGTCCAAATCAGGCATATGCTGAAAAAAGCAAGTGCACAGTGATAAGAATGCACTTTTTTGGTCTTCCATCTGAAGTCTGTAATTTATCATAGCTTGCATTGAATATTCTATGACTTCTGGTGAGGATTAAAGATGAAGAATGCTCTAGTTAAGCTTTCTGGGCTCAGAATCTGTGACTTGTTTTATGGTTGCAGAAAAATTGGTATGCAGGCCCAGAGCTTGCTTCAGTCTCAGCTGGAAGCTTCTGGCTCCTCACCAGGGTGAGAGCTGCCCAGGAACCAGTGAGTTACTGAGCTGTGACACCACAGAAACAGTCCCCAGGTAAGATACTTAGATGGCACTGCAGTGGTGGTCCAGAAAGATATTCAAGGGACTGGGGACCTAAGTTTACAAGCAGCCCTGAAGCCCTGTGGGGATATGTAGGGTATCATGCCTGTGGGTATTCTCTTTTCTCAAGGAATGCTGATAATAGCAAACACTGAACACACCCCTACTGAACACACCACACTTTTCAGGTTGTATCCAAAACAGTCTAGAGACTTGAGGGAGACCTTCTCATCTCCTCTCTCTTCCAGCTGGATCCATCACACAGAAGACACAAGAGTATCCCAGACTCTCATAGAATCAGGTCCTAATAAAACATGCAACTAATAACTTAAAGACATGTAAATTATTTCAATGGGGAAAATTTATGTAGAGTGACTGAAAAAGATGAACTAGAAAGACTGGTAAACAACATTCCTTCTATCCACTGGGTCCTGGAAAGGTAGGCACAATCCTCCAGTCCTTGTTCGACCTTCAGTCCCTTCCTGAGCCAAAAATATCCCCCTAAGGCTTGGCAGTAAGCCTCCTTCCCTGTCAGGCAGCCTCCTTCTCTCATATACTTTTCAGTCTGTTCCTTGCTTGTTGCCCCTTTTGCCCACTGCCCATCCCACCCTTAATTTGGCAAGGCTTTTTCTTAGGGAAAAAGAAATCATCCTCCTTTCATCTCCTCCCCCAAGGTTTGGGCTTGACCCAGAAGGCAGCAGTGAGGACCTTCTTACTCTGATAACCTCTACAGCATGATGTACAATACACTTTAATGGGCCACAAATAAATTAGAGAAGGAATACTTATATTCCAAGGTTGCGGTATACTCTGCTGCTTTTATGTCTGCAGCGTTTCTGGTGGGCCCCTTTAGAAAGCCAGAGTTAATGCAATGGCCTATGAGTAACAGAGTGCAATTAGTGAAGGCTCCTGGAAGCATGCAAAGCAGGAAAATCGATCTTTGCAAACCTTGGCCTTAGCCTGGAAAGAAGTGGTTTATGATCATGGTGCTTTTTAACCTGTCAGCATCATGGCAGTATATTACAAAGGTTGTTGCTGCTCCTCCCTGGAGATGCACTGGAAACAAAAGTGGATTAAGGGGCAGAGGGCACTGTGCTGCCTCCTCAGCTATCCAAATGCAAAAAGAGTTATATTGCATGGCCAAGAAAAGTTTGCAATGTAACAGCTTAGTACTGTTGTTAACACACCAGCCCAGTAAGAATCCCCATGCTGTTGCATTCAGAAGGTCAGGTGCTTCCTGTCACTGTATCTTAACTGGGAGGCTCAGTGGTGAGCACTAATTCACGGTCAGAATGTTTTCATTTCTGCCCTGACCCAGATTCTGAGCTTTTGCTCCAAACTGGCATGACACTGCAGGGATCAGAGGCCATTTGCTCTATTGTTGGCAGCTAGGTACAAGACTGTCCAGGGAGAGGTAGAGTGGAGGTGTTGCAAAAAGACAAGTCTCAAAAATAGATACCTTTACCTGGGAAATCCTAAAATGCCGCTGTGCAATCAGGTGATGCCAGGGATATGCCACACACTGCCCTTAGGAGCCAGCAGCTCTGCTTTGCTTTAGTGGAATTGCAGTCGGGTGGTGATGTAAGCACACAAACCTCTCACTTCCAGTTCTCTTGATCCCATTGCTTTGAATTGCAGATTCAGGCCGAGCATACAAAAGAACACACTGTGAGACTATGTTTCTTCTTTCTTTCTTTCTTTCTTTCTTTCTTTCTTTCTTTCTTTCTTTCTTTCTTTCTTTCTTTCTT
>VZUA01050028.1:3225-14944 GCA_013401035.1 Horornis vulcanius
TCTCCTTCACTTCCAAATGAGACCCTTTCCTATCCAAACTGGCATTTTTTACCATCACCTACTTGTAAATATACTCAAATGAGTGGGGTTCACCCAGAAGAAGCAGAATACAAATTATTTATAATCTCTGTAGTAACTAAGAACTACACACCAGAGGTGTTAAACTTATTTCAAATTTCTTTATTTTGAAGACCTGTGCTGTTCATCTGAGCCACTGGGCATTTTTAGATCAAGCTTTTAGTCCATTTTGTAGGACTGGGGACCAACATCAAATGAGTGTCAAGCAAAGGACATCTCATACCACTAATGGATGTAATTACATTAAATGGCTATTTTATGTCTTCCCGTTTTTATTAATTTGGCTTTCTGACTCTGACAGCATACCAGTAGACATAATGAGTTCTTTTGCATATTTTGATCATTTCAATTATCGTGGCATCTCAAAACCTTCACTGACCTATTTTGATGCAAGCAATAAAGCCTGTAGTAAAAGATGATCCATTGTAAAGACCTAATGTAATAAAATTGCCGATCCAAAACAGAAAAGTACAAGAACTGGCAGAGTAAGTCAGTGAAGAATGGTTATCCTGTCCCACACAAAATAAGCTTAAGGAAAGAGTATCTGTGTGGAAGCCAGGTTTCACATAGTCAGTTAACAACACTCAGAAATAAAATCTGCATGATTTTCATCAGGCATCTTTTGGAGGCATGGCCTGATTCCAAGAAATTCAAAGCAGAGGGGAATTTCATGCCTTCCTCTTAAGGTCGATGCAATACAAGTTTCAACACATCCTCTTTAACTAGAAAAATGTAGCTCTTGTGGTGATGCAAACAGAAGTGCCCAGATTTCACAGCACACACATGTATGCGCATACAAATACACCCAGACACAGTACCTCTGACACTGTGCCCTTCCTCAATCAGGCTTTCCCTCCTTTCCTGAAATTTACGTACTTTCCTGGCTTGTAGAAGTTGCACCCAATCCTAGAAAAGAGATCCCAAGAAAGGCTCCTGTCCATTATCTATCAGGTTTAGTCAGGGCTGGTTACCTACTGCAGTAGGTAAATACTAAGCATCTTCTAAGCATCCTCACTTGTCCCTGCTGAAGTTGCAGACTCCCTCCATACTCCATCCTCAGCACATTCTTGCCCTTCTCTGATCTCCGCCATGGTCTTCAAATCTGAGTGTCTTTTAAGTACTCATCTAAATTTAGTCAGATATGATTAGTTCTCATGACAACTCTTACCTGTAGCAGTACTTTTAATAGCTATTTTTCTGCTCAAGTTAAGACAAATTCTTGTGATTTAAGGCTCTGTGTTCATTGTGTTAAAATTAGGTAGAAATCATGTCAGGTTTTAAAAGAGGTAAACAGCCCTCCTCCCTTATCAGAGTGTGCATACATTCATGTAGTCTCAATGAATCATACTGGAGAATGATCCAGGTGAAAGCTAAACCTCAAATCTATGATCTGCAAGAGCAGAGACTTAATCCAGTTATTCATACTAAACCCTGTCTCTGCAACTTTTGCTATAAAAATGAGTATTTCTTGAAAGTAGGCAACTAAAGATCAATGAGGAATTTCAGATACTTCCTGGGACTCGACAAAAAAAAAAAACCAATGCTGGAAATTGCTCATCAAAGGCTACACTTGCTATTTCCTAAGTTTAAACTTTCCAAATTTTCAAAAATCAACTTTTCACAATAATAATATCAAGACTGTGAAAATTTTCCTACTGAAAAAAATAAAAAATTTGTAGCCAACATTAGACATGCAACACAAAATATCAATTAAAAATAGTTAAAAGTCATATGATGAATCTTTCATCTTCTTGTGAAATAAAGACAAACCAAAATCCAAATAAGGAAAAGAATGTCTACAGACTATGTAGTCACTTCAATCACCAGGCTATTTTCTTGTCTGCATAAGTCCCTGAATTACAACAGAAATTAAATTCTAACACTAAACCATCTTATTATATTACCAAACAAATTTCCTCAGAACAAGCAGATCTGTGCAAACAGCTTGAAAAATTGTAACTGCATACTGGCAATGTGAACTGAAATACTTTCACTGATTTTCTTCTGGCTATAGACTGGGAGCAGCACCTCCCGACTCACAATTTAATGGTTTATCTATTGAAGCTTTCCAATCAATCTAAGTGTTTCATGACTTGAAAATGTCCAGACTTCTCCCATCTTCTTCTGATTACCTAAAATAATTGTGCAATTACTGTGCAACTAATGCTCCAATTCATTCTTCCTCCAGGTCATTTGTACACCTATTTCATAACAGACTGGGAGTTCCAAATGCTCAGCTCTGGGGCAACTCACTATTAACCTTCTTTTCTTCTGAAAAATTGGTTATTTATTTTGACTTCATTGTCTATCTTTTAACCACTTTTAATCCATGGCAGGATCTGACCTATGACCACCAAAGTTTCTTAATAGTCTCTTGTGAAGACCTTCAGCAGAGTCTTTTGTTCTCAATTTTATTATACTCATTCATTCTCCTTCACCCACCACTTCCTTCAGCGTTTTCAGTGCATTCCAGCAGGTTAAAAAAGCTTCCAGTTACTCTTCAAAAATAGCCAGTATCTTGTGCCATAGTCACCTTGGAGATTAAAAATTTGAATACCTTCTCAATTTATTTCCTAGTGTTGCATTATTGTTCACCAGGAGGTAATTTTTTAGCAAGAAGCTTATCTTAATAAACATGTAAGGGCTATCCTAATTCTATGAGATACCTTCTTTGCAATTTAATGCAGACACACAAATGTACTTTTAGAAAGTGATGTGCTCATAACCACACAATGGGTATTACAGATATTACCTTGAGTAATATTTCCACCTTCCCAATTAAACTGTAGATATTCACAATTAAAATAATAAAAAAGGCAAAAAAACCCACAAAAACCCCAGTCTGTAGCATTAAGTAAACTTACATAAATATTTTAAAGCTCTCTTTGTTTTTCACTAAAGCAATTTCCTCTGTCCTATGTCTCTGTGTCACTGATACTTCAGGTGCCTCAGGAGTTCCTAGACATGCAGATTTCAGCTGCCCAGGTGATAGGCCATGCAAACATTTGTTACTGTGATCAGACATGCACAGGTCCCACAGAAGGAACTCCTACACACCCTGGCCATGTAAACATGCTCTTGTCCATGCAGCAGAGGGGCAGAGGGACATGAAGGGGCAGGCTGAAAGAAAAAATTTATCAACACGTGCGCTGATCCGTGTCCTTGTCTGAAAAGCACACATGAAAGGAATTGGCAGAACATAGTTTAAAGACACATTTGGTTGTTCTGTTTTCCACATTTACCCACATCTTTCAAAAAGCTCTCCAAAACATGCTGGGTAATGGAGGTGTCATTTGGACTCATATAAGCCAAATGAATACATTCTGATTGTCAAAGGCATCTTATAATGTTAGAAATGTGGCACGGGAAACAAGTTGTCATATATTTGTTACATTTAACTGCTGTGTTTTATTTGCTTTTCTTTACCTAGTCAGAAAGTAAATAAAGGCATCCTTTCTTTGTAGGGAGAGAGAGTGAGAAGAGGATTATTGTTTAAGTGGCAATTCAGGGAAGGAGAAGGAGGCAAGAAGAACAGGGAAAATTGCTGCAAGGTCATAGTCAAGTCAGAAAGGAGAATAGCTGGGTGAAAGAATATGTGCCACCCAGGGTTTTGTACTTGGTGGTTTCTATAGCTTGACATGATTGTAGTGAGAGCTTCTAGAGAGAAGAAATACTTGCAGGAGAAACTGGTTATGGAAATATCTGAGATACAGAAGGATGTTTAAGTATATTCTTTCTGAAATTAAAGCTTTTCATGAAAACACTCTCCTTCAAATATAAGCCACTATCAAATTGTTCCCTTTTTTGCCTAACTCAAAGAGGATATTAGTCTTTTGACAGTAATCCTTGCACTGCAGCCCTAGCTGTGAGGTTTAGGAAGGATTTTGTCCCTGGGACACTTATTCCCAAAAGAAGCTGTATAGGGAGGGAAGCCCCATAAGCTCTGAGGGTCCAGCCCTTGAGAGTTGGCTGAATAATAATTAGAAAGACAGCATGGTCGAGAGTGTCTTGAAAAATCAAAAGAGTTTAATAAAATAACTGAAATGGTACAAAACAAAAGACAAAAGCCGAGCACAGTGGTAGATCCTTCACCTGCTAAGACACCTCGAGAATGCCCTTGGTTCCTTTGTTCTGTCCCCTTTTCTACCCGATGGTCGAGGACGGGCCTATTGGAACTCTGCCAACAGGAAGGGGTACAAGTTTTGACGAAAAGCTACAAGGTCCAACAGGTGCTTCTCTCCTGGCACTGAGCCAATTACAAAGAGAAAAAGATAGAACTTTCCAGTAATTACTTTTACTCAATATAACATTGATATCTGGCAAAAATTCCAGAAATTCCACCAAAGGCTAGTGGTCTCTCCAGGGTCCACTCTGTGCAAGTACCCAAGTGCTGGGTGAAAGATGAATGGCCTGTAAATAAGAGAATAGGAAAAAAAAAAATCAGTGGCACAAGGGACCCATACAGTTCTGCTGAAGAGTGCAAGGAGCCAGTCTGCCCCAAGTAAGCTGGCCTTTCACAACAGAGTGAGCCCAGGGGTAACAGAGGCGTGAGTGAGACACCTGCTTTTTCCACATGTAAATGTTACAAGTGCTGTGTATGCTAGGGGAACTGGTGTTCTGAACAGAAATCCATAAAAAAGGAGCACACCAACCAGGGCTCCCCTCAGGTAAAACACAGGATGTCATTGGAACCAGAAGGACACTCAGAAGACATGAAAGAAATCTGTAGTAAAGCCTGAAACTGCAGCTGCTTGTCTCAGGCTGGTTTCAAAATAACCACCGAGCTCATCCAGCCTCCCCACGGGAGCCCAGCCCAGAACGGTGCCTCTGGTGGGGGCTGAAGGTCAGGACCAGACTGTCTGGGATCAGGGTTTCACACAGGGAAGGGGCCTGACTTTGGCCAGTGTGGGGCTCCCTGGGACAGCCAGGTAGCAACATAGTAAGCTTAGGAAGACACAGGATGTGCCATAGGTGGACAGGGGCTGTATGAGGAGGTGGTGCCCCAGCAGTGTGAGGAGGAACAGAACTCAGGGATACATTTGCCAGAGAATGTGAGTGATGTCGAAATTCTAGTCAGGCTTCTGCAGCCTCTTTTTCCCTCTCAATATCTCTTCTACTTTTCCTTCCATACTATATGTTCTCCCTTCTTCAACTAGAGTAGGTCTGGACAAGGACTTGCCACAGAACACTTCTACCTTCTCCCTCCTTGGTCATTCATCCACAGTTCATGGAACTTTCTCTAAGATCATCAACATTAAGGGAAGGAAACTGAAAACCATCAGCCCCAGCAAGTGCCTTACAGGCAGCAATATGGTCTGCCAGAGCAGTGCCAAGGCGAGTTCCCCACTACTTGCACAAAACTCCTTAAAAAGCAGTTTTCAATTCACAGACATGTTGCCTTTTTTTTTTCTGGTTTGGGTGGCCTTTCTTGGGAATGCTTTATCTCATTGTCTTCATACACCAAATGCTTCTGAAGACAGCATTTTGTTCTGATTTTCTACATTTACAGATGGTGTTGCCTCTGTGTATATAAATACCCATAAAAGTATATATATGTTTATATATGAGCAATTCCTGATCCAAAGGAAACAGGCAATCAGAGGTTACTCTGAGATCAGAGCCACTTGGTCAAATGGAAGGTGTCCCTGTCCACGGAAGGGGATTGGGAACTGGGTGATTTTAAGGTCCTTTCCAACCCAAATTATTTTATGACATGTTTAAATTATGTCATCCAGCCAATTCCAGAGCAGTACAAAAACACCTGGAGGAAGATGGTGCCCACTGAAGGAAGAGGGGCAGAGCATCTGTCATATCCTGTCTATTGTCACAGTTGTCCTGCCGTGGCTAGACAAGCTCATAATGAAGATTTGCTTTATTAGCGGTGTCTGATATAGGACAAGCTTGTAATGCCATTAGCACCCTAAAAGAAATGAGGAAAAAAAAAGGAAACATCTGCAAGGGAAAATTCCTGCACAAAGTAACAGATGTGATTCCAAAAGTCTTCTCTGAAAAGCATTTTAAGTTTTAATTATTTAGAGTTTCTCACTGTGTAGACGCAAAACTCGCACAGATTTCTGAACCGTAAATAGCAGATTGAGATTGCATTTGAAGAAATTTAATGCCAGAGGAAGAGTGGACCCTTTTCTACAGAATTAAGCCGTACAAAATATCATTTGTTGGAGGTATATTCAAGAGATCTAATTTAAATACTGTACAAAAACATGGCAAAATGCTGGATTTGGACAAAGAATAAATTCCAATTCATTCCCACAAATGCAATGATGAAATTCCCAACTCTTACTATACTGAAAATGAAATGGGACAAAATGATGATGATTACAGAGGGGAAAAACCACCTTCTAACAGGAATATGAGTACATAACTGAAAAGATGCTTTTATCTTGTTTTCAACTCTAATTTCACAGTCATCGATTAACAGATTTACTCTGTGCTTCATATGATATCATGCATTATTCAAGCAACTTCTTAAAATTTAACAAAAGCACAAGGAACAAGAGGAGAATATCATACTACATATAATTTTAAATGTCATTAAACCGAAAGTACGCTTTAAAGAAAATATCTTCTAAGGATACCAACATAAACAACCTGGTTTCCTCACAGCATGAAGCCTGGTTTTGTCTGCCTTGTTTACCAGGGTTTTTTTTTGTGCCAGGAGTCCTTTGTATAAAGCTGCAAGTAAACGAATCATTACAGAAAGGAAAACACAATTCTTACTCATTAGGCTCACAATTCTTATTCATTAGTGTATTCGTTCACCTTGATTAAGCAGTAAAAAGGAAGAGGGTTGGGGATTTTAAGAGAGGTACACAGGCTTTTGAAGTGCAGCAGCTCTCAGCAATTCTCAAAAAGGCTGCAAGGAGTTATGAAAGAATGAGTGATGTCTGTGTGTAGCTCCACACTTTAGTCAATCCAGGTTACACGCTTTCTCAGCAGGCAAAATTCTATATTCTGAAAAGACATAAAGCATGGTAATGTCAGCTGGTACAAAACCCAAAGCACTGAATTCTGGTGAATTATAATAGCTTCAAGTCTCCTTTCCCGGAAATATTCTGTACAATTAAGAGCTTTCCACTTGAGTGAAAACTCCTATTGTTCCATTCTTTTTACTGACAATTAATATGCCCTAAATAATCTTGTTTACCTGGTTACATTTTTCCTCACGGCTTTGTCAAGTTTTCTATTGACATGGTTTTGTTAAGACAAACAGAAAAACAAAACAAACCATAATCACAAAAAAAAGTGAGCTTTACTCAGTCACAAGATGTTTTTTATCTGGAGAACCTGGTCACACCTGGCATTAGTGGTAAGCAAGAGACAGCAGACTTCATGGTAAACTGAGATGACAGAGAGTTCCTAAGATTTCCAGACCCCACTGCAATTAAATTGTGCTTGAGCTCTTGATCCCAAGAGAGCCTTATACAGCCATCAAAATTTGGTATCACAACAATGGTGATTATGCCTATCAAAACAAGAGAATTTCACAACAGTCTATGAGTCATTAGAAATAAGTACCCCAAAGTGTGAAAGCTCAAGTAGAAATGCCTTTTCTCTGCCTCAGAAGCCTGAGAATTTAATATTACAGAATTTCATAAACACATGTGTAGATGTGTTTGGTTCTTTTTAGAACCAAACTTTATCCTACATGAAGTGCTGAAGCAGGCTGGCTAGTGAAATTGCAAATCAGAAATCTTTCTCTGTCTGTGGGAGAGGCAGCATGATAAGGAAACACACCTACATTTGGAGTGTTTTCTCACACAGACTTTTTTTGCAGTTTGCATTGTGCTGACTGGATATGTAGATGATATGTGGATTAGGCAGCAGACAGATGATCTGTCTAAATGCCATCATGAAACAGCTGCCCTCTTCTTTTCTATCCTGTTAATGCTAATCTTCCAGATCTCAAGCAGGCATTGGTATTATTCCTAGAAAGACAATAATCAGAGCAATGGGCCCAAAAATGCACTATGCAAAATGACATGTCACATTAGAGGAGCACTTTGTTTTCATCTGAGTATTCAAAGTGGTGGATGCAGCACATTTAGAACAAAACCCCTGGTCTGAAACCTTGAGAGCCTCACAAATCACATTTCCTTTGCAAGCCAACACAGCATTTTTTTTTCTACTTGCCAAGCTGCTGATTTTAATGTCGAGTGGACCCTGTCGATAGTCTGGGATTAATGTTGTGGAGATGCTGTAAGTACCTAATAAGAAATAGCATTCCTTCTGAAAAAAATCTTCTTTATTACTTGGACTTGCACTTTTTGGTTCTAATCAGAAATCCCTGGCTCAGGATTGTTTCTAAGTACTTGGGGAGATGTTATGCATTTACCTATGGCTTATACATTATTATAATTATAGTCACTGTCTGGAACTCAATCATGTGCATCAGGGTTTTTTTTTCCTCCTATCCTCTCTACAGCCAAATTTGTTGAACTTCTTGGGCTTTGTGTGAAACTTTCTAATGCTGGTTATTGTTGGTGTCCAGCTCTGAGCCACTGTATCTCTGGAGTGTGTCTGCACATATTTTCTGTTTGTACCTTACTGTCTACTCTGCTGAGTTTCTAGATACCATGGGGAGACCCATGAAGTTCCTTCTGTGGCTTGCAAGACCTAAGGACAGGAAAGGTGTTATGAGTAGAGAGTTATGTGACATGGAATTGTCTGATATTAAAATCTTTGATATCTGGACACTTGTTATTAAAACACATCACCATTTTAGCAGTAGCCACAGAAAGGTCAAACAGGTCTGGTAAGAAGACATTTATAAGATTTGGTTCCTATAAACTGCCAGTATGAAATGAGGATGCAGGGGTTTCATAGTTGCACAGATCCAGCTGGTTACAGAAGCTGTAATCAGAGATTAAGGCTTTCCATATTTTATTTTCCAGGTATAATTATACATATATAGAGATGTTCACATCTTTTACAGATGTTCACATAGCTAACTCCTATGTAGCCTTTAGTAAATTATTTAAAATACACTTGCAATATAAACAGCAACCAGATGAAATTTTCTTGCATTAGTTGAAATCTGGGTTTTAATATTTTTAATTTCTATATTTAAACCATTTGAGCACCAAGCATGCTTTGACCCAGTAGCATTACACACGTTCATTCCTGGAAAATGTCTTTGGGCCCCTCTGCTTGAGGGTCAGCAGGGTGTCCAGTACCACTCACCCCTTCATGCAGAAAAAACTAGTGCATGGAACATGATTTTTCTAAAAAGCAATCAAGTCTCATGCCCATGTAGCTGGAAAAAGCAGGTTTTGGATGAGTACATTAAAACAGTGACATGTTTGTCTGTGATGTTTCCGGGCTTGGGTGCTGTACCCAGGCAGTGGGACCATCATGGCCAGCCCTGTCACATGCCAGGGAGATGTCATGGGTTGGTGCCACAGGTGTGCAAGGGAGGGAGTCTGGCACCTCTTCTTGTGCTGGATAACATCTGCTCTCACCTGAGTTCACATTTAACCATGACACACTGTGTGGGCATCAACAGCAGCCTGCAGGGAGTCTTTACCATCATTTTCTCTACAGAGAGACACCTGTGTGCAATCCAAGCTTGATTCTGCAAACACATGATGTTTAGTAGCAGGGACAGGTGAAGGTATTGTGGAGCAGGATACCTTTTACCTGCTACAAGAGTAAATTGAAAGACCACTGTGCGGTGACCAAGTTCAACAGCAAATATGACCCCAAGGGATGCAGTACTGATGTTTGCTTCCTGTGGACCTTTAATATACCCCAGTGCAAAATTAGTGTGTTCCTGCTTTGGACAGGTGCTGAGCTGATCCCACTGACAGCCATCTGGAGTGGCTTGAATTATTTTTATAGGAACTTAACTTTTTAATCTTCATGACAGGAACTGGGAAAAGTCAGTAAAGAAAATTACTTCAGAATATTCTGGTGTCTGCTAAGACATTTTCTCGTACTGGCAATTTCTTATGCCCCGGAGAAGAAATGGGTGACATTTCTCAGGGTTATACCGTGCTCCATGTACTGCAGCTGAACTGCCAGCTGAGTCCCCAAGACAGGGCCATAATTGGCTCAGTGCATATCAGGTTCCCTTCAACTCCCCTTTGTGAACACAAAGGCTGGGTTGTAGCAAAGGCAAGAAAATGTACAGCAAAACACAGCTGACATGAATGGCAAAATAAACAAAAGCAGATGTGCCTCTTCACATGGTTATGTGAGGGAGGGGGGAGCAAAGTATGTTTCCACACAAACAAAAGAAATAACTGATCTGAACACAGGAGGCTTTGCAGACAAAGAAAGGTGCTGTCAGTGGTCATCAGTGAAGTAGCATTTGCAGATCACAAGATACCAACGGTGAGGAAATGGCTGTTGAGGGTACCAAACCCACACAACAGACCAAATAAATCACAACAGCATGATGTCCATGTTCAAAGCTTCCAGTGAAATACTGTCAGCAGTTGGGCTGGCAAACCTAGAGCCCTACACAAATCTATTAGCTGGATCCAAGTTCTCTATTACTTTGCCACATACTGTGTATTTGCAGATGCAGCTGGATTTTTACCAGACCAAATGGAAGCAATGTAAGAAATTAAACATGATTTAGATTTGAATGACACTGAAGTGCAGATGATGGCACTTGAAATTCAAGATGCCTCGAAGTTCTAGATACGCCTGGTTTCTGAGTGTCTGTAAAGCTGCTGTTGCTAAAATGTCAAGACTGCTGAGGAAGTACTGGCCTCTATATTTATGGACACACAGGGTTTTCACTTAATGTGATAGTGGTAATAATTGGAATGATAATGGATATTTTTGCTCCAATCTAAGATGGAGGTTTCACTGACCTAGGAATTTTACTTACCAGTTTCACGTATAATCCTCACCTGCTAAGAAACCAAAACCCTTCCTCTCTAAAGACAGATTTTGGGTGAAACAGACCTTAGGTGAGTCACCTTAATTAGTAAGGTGACTTTCTAAGGCTATTTCTGTGTCAGAAATGAAGTTCCTAACTGAAGTTATATCTCATATCTAAATATCCTTTAGGTTATGTCCTGCAGTGTTGCCAGAAGCAAGAATGCATTAGATAAATCAGACATTCGGAAAGAAGATAATTACATCAACAAGTTAAAAGGTTTTGCAATACCTGGACTTAAATGATGATCACAGTTAATAAAAGAATGGTTTCTAGATAGCATAGTTGTATGTCTTAGAATTAACAGAGGAAGACAATATATTTCCATTTTATATCAAGCTATACATGTCTCAGGAGTAAACTTTTTCCTTCCACAGGGAAGTAAGATAAGGCTGGGGGGCTGTCCTTTGACTGTAAGAGTTTTGTTATAAATAACGTGTCTTTTTTCATTTGCACATCATGGTCAAATACCTGGTCACAACAGGGATGCCTAGGAACTACCACTAGGTAAGAGAATAAATGTTCTCTTTTCTGTCTTCTTAAATAGAATTATTTTTGTCTTATAAGCAGAATTATGCACCCATATTTTGGTATTAACCATGTATGAAACCGCAAATCTGTGTTTACTGAGGTTATAGTGGATCTTCAGGGATGCAAAGAAGAATCTGTAAGTAAATCATGTTCTTACTCCTGGCTTTGTACAGCACAGCCCCAAAATTTACACCATGTTCT
>VZUA01050033.1:30056-40377 GCA_013401035.1 Horornis vulcanius
AAAGCAGTGTATGATCAGTCTTTTCACGTATCTGCTTCCGTATCATAAGGAAAAGTCTGAAAATCCTTTCTTAATTACCAAAGTATGTCAAAAGAAAACCATCTCTTTTGTCCTCCATTGCTTCTGCTCTGTGTAGGGAGGTATCCTGCTTTTGAAAGCTTAAATTGCTGTGTTTCCCAAGTATGTGATGGTTAGAGTACAGTAAAAGAATCAATGCACGTGTGAGATATTTTTGAATAACAGTAAGAGTTATTTAGATCAGGCTNCAAATACTTTGGCCTAAACATCCTAAAAGACAGCTTGTGTTTCTGCTTTTAGGCATCACAGGGTGGATCTCGGATGAGAAAACTTAAGTGCCTAGTGTCATTTTAGAATTGCTACAACACACCATGTGCTCTTTAGTCACCCCCTTAGAACAGTAAAAACTTCCTCTCATCTCCTCAAACTTGTGAGCTGTACATAGATATGTAGTTTTCCTATAGGTATTGGGTGCTGTTATAATGTCTCTGAGCAGGTCCCTAGTGTTGTTATCTCTAAGTACACATGCTGATGAGCTGCATGTTAAAATTACTTTAAAGAGCAGTATAATTTAGTGAAATTAATTGTCTACAGAACAGTGACCTTCAAAAATAAAGGTGCATTAGAAAAGCCAATTTAGTTTGGTCAGCCACACTAGGTGACTTTAGGCAGGTTTTTGTCATTGGCTGTGCTGTTAAATGGCTATGTAGTGTACCTGGTGAAACCTAGGTGTTAGGATATCCCAGATGGATTTGTTCAGTGCTCCTGCTCCTTAGCAACACAATGGAAAAGTAATGGAAACTATTGAAAATATTCCTTCAATGAACTGACAAGTACAGTTCTTATGGGGTACTGTAATATTTCACTTATTAGTTGCTAGATACTGCTGCAAAAAAAAACCAAAAAACCCCAAACTTTGTCTTTCTCAGCTTTTCTTTTTTCCCATGAAAGGATTAAAGGCTTAAGGTGGCTGGTTAGTTTGATTGAAGTTTTCTCTCTGTTCCCAGCTTGCTCAACCTATGCCTTTGGTTCAAGTCTTCAACCTGAATCTTCCAAGAGGCAGCTGGCAGCATGTTATGGTTTTGGCATTCTGAGACCGCAGAAATGTTTAAAAGCAATATTTGGTGCTATGACTGATCCATTATCTCATGGCCACTGGTGTCCTGTGACATCTGGAGAAGCCTTTGTGTATAGCTTAAAGTGTCTGGTATCTCAGCAACAAAACAGCCCATGGACTGGCAAACAGCAGCCCCTTTGGCACTCAATGTTTTTAAGGACTGTTGCATTGAAACCAACATGTGTAGTTTTAACAGCATTTTTAAACATCAGTCAAAGCCAGCTGATGTACCTAATTTGCATACTCTAGCAGGCTGGGTTTTATTATCCTCTGGCTTTGTAAATCTGTAGTTGCTGGGCATGGGTTGGCAGAGTTGGACAAGGTGATTCTGAGGATCTGGGGGAGACTGCAGCAAACTGTGACAGTACTTAGAATTATCCTCTTGGGTTTCATCTTGGTAGGTCCTCCAGGATCTCAGAGTTTGCAGTCCATCACCTCCCTCCTTCTTCTCTTTCAACCCATGGTTGTAGCTTGGGTTTTTTGGTTTGCCAGAATAGCAGAAGTGGGTGTAGCCCTAAGCATTGAGGCCTGAACCCCTCCCAGCCCCTAAGACTTAATTCTTAGTGTTGTGCTGATCAGAAGCTGCTGCTGACTTAAGGTATTAAATGCAACAGGTGATTTCTTCTGTGGTTTTGGAGATGGATTTTTCTGAATAAGCAAAAACAACTGGCAAGTGTCAACATGCTCTTGGGAACCCAATATACCTCTTCACAAGTACATTTAGAGATAGAGGGAAAGTAAAAAAAAAATAACACCACTACTACCTAAGTCCTCCCAGCTGTAGGCTTTTATTGTCTTCAGGTCAGCTCTGGTGGGCTGAAACAGCTGATCCCATTCCTGTGCCAGATTGTTCTGTCTTCAGTTGGGATAACTTTGTCATTTGGTACCTTCCAAAGGTGATCAGCATAAAGACACAACTATCTGCATGTTTCTGCCTATTGACAGAAACATTTGACAAAATTAGCCTTGAAATTTGAGTGGTCTGATATAAAGTCCCTGGTGATTAAATGCCTCATGCATGCTTGTTCATTTAGTCTGTTAACAGCAATGGCCCAAAGCCACATCCTGCACCATGATGAAATAAAGCCACACTGTCAGCTAGTTGCTTCAAAAATGGACCACTGCAACAGTGAGTAGTTGCAAGGAAGGTTCTAACACCAAGAGGTGTTATTAAAAACACCACAGGTGGTTTTGGAGACGCAGAAATAAAATTCTGCCCTGGGGGGCCCTCCAGCTGAGCTTCAGTGCTGGTCTTTTTGATATCCAGCTGTGCAGCAGCTCACAGGGTTTTGTGCAGGAGGGAAGCCTTTTGTCCTCACAGAAGCCTGGCTGGTTTAAGATCTTGTTGCACAGTTGAGTTGTGTGGGCAGAAAACATTTGCAAACAGCTCTGCACACACAAACTTCATGTGCTTTCTCCCAAGGGCTCTGTATCCTAGGAATGGCAGGCGGGTAGGAAGTGAATGGCAGCAAGGCCAGGTGGCTAAATGGGAAGCTTGGGTGATGGATGCCTCGGGCACCTTTCTGCAGCTGACACCTTCCAAGTGTCAGGGGCATAAAAATGGCATGAGAATGCAGTGGGAAGGTCAGTGGGGTTTGCAGAAGTAGAGCTTTGCACTTCAGCAAAAGCGTATGGGTAAGAGGCAAGCACTGGAGTGGAAAAAGGGTTTTACCAGCCCCCAAGGGGTGAGGGGAGCTCATGCGTGCCCTGGGTGGTGTGGGCTTGACATGTGTGGTCTTAGCTGCTGAGGATGCTCTCTGGGGAAGGACACCCACATGTGAGTGCTAATTTAGGCATTGGTACAATCTCCCTATTCAGTTCTTCCTGTTCTTCAGTGGGTTCTGTTGGCAGGTAGGAGCAAGAGATGAGCCCAAAGCAAGTGGTGCAAGGAGTTCACCACTAGATGCTGCTGGGGTGTCTCTAAAGAGAAGAGGACACATCCATCCTGAAACAGAGATGGGAGGCTGAGTAGATGGTGCAGGGGCAGAGAGGAGCAGAACAGATTACTTGAATTGATGTAATGAAATCTCCAGGAGGAATTAAAACCCTTAAAGGGAGGAAGAAAACTTTGTTTTTATGAGGATTTGTGTTTATTTTTTTTTTTCTCAGTAATAGGTTTTTCACAAGAAATTTACACCACTGTTCCTCCAGCTTTAAAAATGCAGGCTTTGTGTAATTGCATAGCAATTACAATGTTTAATACCTTGTGGTCAAAGAGACTCAGCCACCTGAGCTGAACAGAGACACAAGATACTGGGGATTCTTAATGCTCATCTGAGAAAGGGGAAAAGCTACAGCTAAGTGCACAGTCAAGTAATTATTTAGGATTCATACCTGAATATTATTCTATTTGCAAACTTTATCCTGAGACAAACACATGAGAACTTGCAGCATAGTGGCACGAAAGGAGCAGGAATAGGGGATAAATGTCAGGGAGTTACAGACTGGAGGTGACAGGGGAGGTTGGATGAGAAAGATGAGGGACTAGATCCATTATTGTACAGTTCCCTATGTTATAATTAAAAAGCATGGGCAGTTTTGAGGTGATGAGAATGTACTGCTAGTATTTTCTTCTTAATTAACTTAGGTGCACTTTTGGCACTTCTAGCTCTCTTCCCCTGAAGTCTTTCTTTAGAAAATTGGTCCAGATTGGTGACTGAATTTTGCAGGAATGCCTCAAGCAACAGGGATCTTCCCAGCATTTCCTCACTCATTCTTTAGTGTAAAGGAGGTAGGGAAAGGTGATACTCAGAATAGCAGTAAATTGATTTTATGATCACTTTTATATTGAGTAATATGACAGGCAGCTCCTGTTTTACCAGCATCAGTTATTAAGGTTGGTGCCAAAAATCAGTGCTGGTAAAGCAAGGCCTGTGTGGTGGAAGATCGGCACACAGGAAAAAAAATAAGTTTCTCAATGTGTTTTAACCTGACTATGAAAATATATCAAGTTGTGTTACCTCACAGGGTTATCTGAGTAATTTTGTGAGCTCTCATGTGCTGCTGATAGGATACACTTCATGTCAAAAAGTTAAACACACCTTGGGGTTTTTTGTTTGTTTTTAATAAAAAAAAACCTCTTCCAAAACAAAAAGTGCAAACTGAAGTTATAATGAGCGTATTTTTGACAGTGCAGAACATTAAATTTATAAATATAAATTAAAACTGAATATTTAGTTGTCTTTATATTTTTACATAAAATTAATACAGTAAACTGCAAATTAAAAAAAGACACCCATAACTTTTTAAATCATAACTTCATAATCAGTGCAAAAATCATTCAGAATCAGTTTTGCAACTGCCAAACAGTTTGTGTGCTATTGGCAAAAGGTGTCTGAGGTGCAAGAATCAGCACTGGTTTCTCATCTCTCAAGTTCAGCTTCCAAGATTTCTCCCCACGTGTCAACGTCCATTGGATACATGCTTTTCTCTGGCAAGCTGAACTGTGAAGGAATGTTGCTGTATTTCCCACTGAGCCATTCTTGCTTCACTTTGCTCTTCCAGTAGTTCCTCAACAATGTAATCTGGTGGAAAAACATACAGTCAGATCTCAGAGAGGAACCAATTTAAACTGCATTCAATATAACTAAGTTGAGCACTAGAAAACTAGTTCTAGAAAAAGGATTTGGAATGTGCCTTTGGATATCTAGACATTAAGCCCAGGAAGGTGCAATACTGCCAAGAAGCAGAACACGCTCCATTTCCAACTTCACTGTTCCTGCCTCAATTCTTTGATGTCAAGATGAAAAACCCAAACCAGGAATCCCTGTTGCTCCTTAGAAGAGGCACATTTTGCTTTCTGTTCATGTTGTGACCTTTATCTTTTGTTTGGAGGCTGGCTGTACTTTTCTGCCAGCCTTTTAGGGCAGGAAAATGTAGACTTGGTGTGTTTGTTGGTTCTATTTCAAATCCCCTCCAGATAAGAGACAATCAGTGCAAGGAGTTCTGGAAATTGCTGTGCAAGGGCAGCAAGATCTATACACTGAAGGGGTAACCACTATCTGCTCGTGTCTGTGCCTCACACTGCAGTAACTTTACTGAAATGTCAGAGTCCAGTGGCTGCTTTTGTTTGTTTTGCTGCTGCTTCTCGCTTTTCACCCCTCCAGTGAGACCCCTGGTCTCAAAATAAGGTGGGAGATTATCCTCTAGCTGGCCCAGAATAATCTGTGGAACCAGATGTGGAACCAGCTCTCTGGTCTACCTGATCTACCACATCAGGTCCTGCTCTACCTCAGCTTCCAGGCTGGATTCAATAGTGAGAGACCATTCAGCATGTTCTGGAGCTGAACCTGCTGCAAACTCTTCAGAGCAGTCTGTGTGTGGGGAGATTTTGTAAACAGATTATAAAAGTTCCTGCTCATCTTCTTTTCTATTCCCCCCCTTTTTTTCTCTCCTGAATGTGTTTCACTTCAAGTGTATTGAGACAGCGCTACCCAGGATTATTTTTCAGGAAGTCATTCCTAACCAGCAGATCTATTTCCACAAAATACAACCAGGGAGCACACGCTGCCTATCGGGGTTCTGTTATCCTCTCCCTGCCAGCCCTATCTGCGGGAATGCGGGCTTTGTCCCACGTTAGGGTTTGTGTGTGATGAAGGCCACCGCTGAGGCTGTGCGGGGCAGCAGGAGGACTAATGCCGAGCCGGACAGGGTGTGTCCTGGGTAGGACAAAGGACAGCCTCGCTTTATCTCTGTGTATTTTACCAGATATTCGACTGCCGGGACGCGCTACCGACCCACGCTGTCACCGCAGCTGCGTCCCCCAGAGCCCTAGGAGGGGTGGGATTTTTGCCATTTTTTGCCACTTCCTTACACATTTCCATTGGCCCTCCTGGCAGCCTCGTTCGTGTCACTGCCGAAGGTGGATTTACCTTCCAGGAATAGCCGTTCCCGCGGTCGCAGTCGATCTCCCGCTGGCAGACGGCGCGCACGGCCAGGCAGTGATGCCTCCACAGCCGCTCGCTGCTCTCGATGACGCGGTGCCAGCCCTTGCAAGTCACGGACGCGTGGCACAAGCTCTCGACATCCAGCCCGCTGAAAATGCGGGAGCTGATCTCGGGAGGAAGGGCAGACACGAAGTCACCCGCTCCTCCTCTTGCTCCCTCGGCGCTGTCGCGGCCGGCAGCGCGCTGCGCGTCCATCCCCGCGGCCTCGGGCTGCGGAGGCGTCACCGCGGCCTCTCCGTGTGCGGGCGGCCGCCGCCGGCAGCGCTCTGGGCTGGGTGCCGCCTGCCCCCTGCCATGTCCCCGTCGCCCTCCCGCTTGCGGGTG
Source organism: Horornis vulcanius (assembly GCA_013401035.1). Taxonomy (NCBI): domain Eukaryota; kingdom Metazoa; phylum Chordata; class Aves; order Passeriformes; family Scotocercidae; genus Horornis; species Horornis vulcanius. The sequence continues at coordinate 36,462 of VZUA01050033.1, forward strand.
TGAGCGTGGGGCGCTGCTTTCGGGGAAAATCTTCGCAGTTTCGGGACCACAGGGGCGGTGGAGCCGCCCGGCTCGGGGAAGCTGCGCGTCACGAGGCGGCCCCGCGTCATCAGGAGGCGGCGGCCGCTCCTGCCGGGCTCGGCACCGCCCCCGTCCCTGTCCCTGTCCCGGCCGCTCCTGCCGGGCTCGGCACCGCCCCCGTCCCTGTCCCGGCCGCTCCTGCCGGGCTCGGCACCGCCTCCGTCCCTGTCCCGGCCGCTCCTGCCCCCTCCGGGTGAGGCCGGCCCTGCCCCGCAGAGCCGCTGGCCAGAGGTAGCCGTGGCTGCTGCCAGGGCCGAGGTGGTTTCGTGTCCGCAGCCGCTGCGGGAGTGCTGAAGCCCCCGAGCCGGCTCCGCCGCGGGCGGGGAAAGCTCGGCTCCAGCGGAGGGCGGTGAGGATGGTTGGGAGAGTGGAGCATCTTTCATAAGAGGAAAGGCTGAGGGAGCTGTGCCTGTTCAGCTTTGAGATGAGATGGCTTAGACGGGACCTCATTCATGAGTATAAATATCTGAGTGCCGAGAGGACGGACCAGGCTTTGCCCACTGGTGCAGAGCAGCAAGACATGAGGCAATGGGCAGAAACGGATGCACAAAAGTTCCACCTGAATATAAGGAAGAATTCCTTTACTGTGCAGTGGCTGCACATGGAATAGATTGCCCAGAGAGGTTGTGGAGTGTCCCTCAGTGGAGATGTTCCGAAACCATCTGGACACAATCCCGTGCTAAGGGAGGTGGGGCGAGATGGCCCAGTTTGGCCCCACTGAACCTCACCCATCCTGGGCTTTTGTGAACCCCTGCAGAGCTGAAGGGGTGAGGGCAGAGCTTTGTCTTTGGTGTTTCCCTTCATAGGGCGACAGAAAGTTCAGCTGGTCAATGCAGAGCAGAAAGTTCTGGAAGGGTTGGCAGAGACACCCCAGTGGTGCTGCAGCAATTAGATTTGTTTTACCCTAATTACTTGCAGTGGAAGGGCTATGTGTTGCAGGAAAAACAGGTGCAGTTTGGCTGTGCTTTCATAACCTGAAAAAGTTTTTTAGATATAATGGCTCTGAACTGAGGCTTTTGAAACTGACATCTGAGTATCTGGTGTCACCTCAGTGCTGCAGGCTTGTAGCCTGTAGGAAGAGCTTGCTGGGAAGTGCTTGACTCGTTGGGCATCTGATCCTGAAAACTGCATCTTAAAATCATTGCCTGACTTTTAGGATAAGATCAGATTTTGGAGAATTGTGCAGATTTACCATAAAGCAAATTCTAAAGTATTTTCAGCTTTCTTGAAGTTTTGTCATGGCAGCAACCAGTGTAAATTATGTACTTAAACCCCCAAACACCACAGTTATGGTCAGCAGTTTTTAGAGTCTTTTGTGTGGGGCAAAAGGAAGGTGCGTTCATTTCCTCTGTAAGAGGATGTTGATGGTCAGTTTCAAGCTGCATTTGTGAATGGCAAACATTCAGACCAACTTTTGTGTTGGAGTCAGAAGTGCATGTTTATATCAGTAGTGTGTGAGTAGCTGAAATTGATTATGGTTTTTCAGAAAGAAATCAGGAGGCTGATGCAGAAGAAGCACCAACTGTTCACGCTGTCGATGTCCTGTATTCCATTGTTAATGGAACCAGCATGCTCCAGCTCTGAGGTACAGGGAGCCGCAAAAATGAGGAATAATGATGCTGCCTCCAGGCTTTTGGTGGGTGGTTAAGTTTTTAATGAAGTTGAATATTTGTAAGCATCTGTTGAAAGTTAAGGAGGTGTTGTGTTTTCTGTACAAATGAAATGTCAGCCTTTGCTGTAGTCAAGATCCCTGGGGTGGACTGGCTCAGGAAATTCAAAATGATAGTGCTGTTTTCGGTAAATAATGAATGTAACTTTGGTGTATTTGCATTGTTTTTACAGAGATTTAGAGCCTGGTTACTTTCTGGAGAAATAAATTGTAGGAGTGCAAGAAAGACTTGTTTGTTTTTTTCTTGGACAAATAGGCTTTTGTTAAACTTGCTCCTTCTGTTATATCTATATGTGGAAATTCTAGAGCAAGATGGTGGTAAAGCTGTTCTATGAATCTTTCAGTTGTTACCCTTTTAGGTATTTATTCCAAAGATCTAAGAAGTTTTGTTTTGTTTTTACTGCATGATGGTTTCTATGGATGTTGTTTTGCTGAGTGGGTGGAAACTGCAAAAAAAAGTAAAATATTTGAGCAATGGTCCCCATACAAAAAGTAGGTGGTTACCTACAGAAAAAAAAATTACCTTCTGAAGAAACTATAGAGGATTTTGAAGGTGGAGAGCAAGCTCAAAGGAAAAGGAGCTGCCTTTCCATCCCTGCTCCTTCATCTCAGGTAACTTTTTGGCTCAGGGCAGAGCCATGATATTGCAAAAAATGAGAAGGTAGTTGGCAATGTCATATTGAAGGTTGGATCTACAATGTAACTTTTTGTTCTATATGTTCTGCTTGTGACTTGTTGTTTTGAAATACCAGTCCCTTGGATAGCTTTGTAGCAAGGATCATGGAAACCTCAAAGATTTGGTTTTCTGAGTTTCCTTCAAAGGATCTGGGACTTGGGCCCCAAATGTCCCACAGAAATCCCAAACTCTGAGCTTTGCAGCAAGAGGCAGGAACACATGGGCCAGAGCACTACTCCTAGGAGTGGCTGGTGTGTGTGGTTTCTTTTTCTGAGAACCTTTGGGGAGAGGTGATGGTGTGATACTGATGTAATGCCACACTGGGCTTTGCCCAAGCTATTGCCATTCTAGTAGGTGAGGGTTTATGGTCAGATAAGGATGTTGTGTGGCTCAGCAACTGCTGTGTTTCAAAGGAAGGTAGCGTGGAGTGTGCTTGTGCCACCATCTCAAAATCTGAGCCAAAAAAAAGGAAAGGGGAGAAAAAAGTAACCTGAAACCCAAAATGATTTGTGGCAATGAGTGAACAGACCCTTTGGTCCAGCTGGTGCTGTGGTGACCTCACAGTACAGCTGCATTTACAGGCAGTTAAATCCTTATTAACAACATCTTGCTAGTGGTGAAAAGAGAAGGATCATTACTAAAGACAAAGCATATTCTGGTGAGAGCAAGCTGAGGGTTTCGCTTGTTGCCTTTAAGTGAAGCACCTGGGGAGGTGTTTTTAATTCCTGGTGTTAAAATTGTTTGGGTGTGTTCTAGGATCTGATAAAATATTTTAAATGCTTCTGACACAGAAAATTATTGGGGTTTTGGGTTTAAGATTAATTGAAACAAACTGTACGTGGAGAGCAAGCAGTAGTAGTAGTTTTGGTATGACAGTGGTCCACTAGGTGCATTTAACAGCTGCTGAGCTGTTTTCTCTTTGCCAGGTTATAAAATGAGCAACTACGTAATGAATTATTTAATTTTGCAGTTTGTAAGTAGAAAGCCTTACTTATTTCCACCTAACAATTTCACAAATCATTTTAATCTCAAGTACAGTTTAAGAAATTGCATTCAGGACTTTGCAGGAAAACTGATGTATTAGGGCAAGCAAGACTGATAACCACAGAGAGAGCTCTGAAAGTCTTTGTCTTCTAGTTGAGTCACTAAATATGCTTCTGTCAGGATCATCTGATATTAATGCTGACTTTGCCCTTTCTTAATCATCTTGCTGCTCAAATGTAATTGTCTCTGATTCAGGATAATATTTTATGAGACTTGCATTGAAAGGAACAAAATCAAATAGGAAATCACCGGCTGCATTTCAAGCTCTGCCACCTGTGTAAACTAAGTATAATTTCACTGGAGGGGAAGCATAGATAATAATCTTTAGAAAGCAGAGACCTTTGAATAGTTCTATGATGGATCAAAGTAGTTCAGCCTTGAATGTAGATATGCTTCCAAGCAATATGCCAATTGTCACGACAGTGTTCTTTCCTCAGTTGTGTATC
>VZUA01050036.1:28107-54186 GCA_013401035.1 Horornis vulcanius
AGAGAAGGTGAATGGAGCTGCCAGCTCCAGCTGTAGAAGGAGCACATGGCAGGCCATTTGTTCCAAATCAGTTTCCAGTCTTCTTTTCTGCAAGACTCAGTTCAGTAATCTGAGAGCAAATCTGGAATCACCACTGGCAAAATGTGTATGGGCAGTTAGAATTAAAGCATGCAGAATATTATTGGTCACCATATCGCTATTATCACATAGTGGTTTAGAACTGAAAATCCCTAAATTCCCTGTGGCTTATCTTCCAGGAGACCAGACTACACTCAATGTATTGAGACAGGCAAACATGTTTCAGTTACTGCTATGTTGTAGCAGATCAGACTAAGAAATATGTTTTATATTTGGGAAGGCAGGAGCAGGACATGGTTTATGCCTTTGTGTCAGCTCAGGTGTGCTGGGATGGCAAAGACTCACCCATCCCTACTGGCCCTGATGGCCACTGCTGGCCACAGTACGTGGAGCACAGATCTCAGTTGGACTGGCTCCATCACTAACCACAGGCATGCAAGTCAGAGTTAACACCATTAAAAAGAGAAAACCTTCACCTGTCCCAGGGCACACCTGGGGAAAAGATGGGTCAGAGCTGGGGGTCTGCATGGCCCCCAAGCCCAGATCCCACTGGGTCCCAGCAATGCTCTGCTGTTTCTGTTAGTTCTTAACCCCCAAAACCAGAGGTGTCCATGCTAAAAACTCAGGCAGAGACAGGAAGCTGTCAAGAAAGAAGTGAAGCAGGAGGATTTCCAGATCGACTGGACGCCTCGGGGAATCTTCCATTAGGAGCTTCAAAAGACATATGTCGATGGTTCTTTCTCTGTCTNGTCCATAAACTTGATGGTTTATGGACCCCAACACTGCTATTCTGATGCTGATGAGGGGAAGGGACTGAGCCAAGGATAGATGCACTGTACCCCATTCTACAACTGATGCAGTTCTTTCTAAATATGATCTTTCTGACTCAGTGTATGCAGGCTGAGCTTATTTCCTCATGCCCTCTGTTCATTTGCATAACTCCTGCACAAAATACTAGTTCCTTCCAAATGGAAATGTCCTATAAAATCAGGTATTACCCAAACTGCCTCCAGCAGTACTACTACTACACAATCCTGCCAAAGCAAGAGAAATGGCACCATTTTAACAGAAACTACTGCCTCTTTTGTTTCTACCCCACTTCACCTCCTGAATCACATCATTTGCACTGAGCAAGCTGCTTAGGTCAAAACTTTCAAACCAGAATTCTGATGACAATATGTCTAAGCATATCTATGAAAAAAAAATCAGTAATAGATTTCTCTTGTAACCTCCAACTGGCTCTGGACATTTGAATCTAGATATTAGATTCAAACTAATGATTCAATGTGTCTAGATATTAGACACAAAATCTTTGACCTCGATCTGTTTCCCAGTCCTTAGAATGGAGTTAATAACATTTTTTGTCAAACATCAGGGATGTTTAAAGAATTAACTGGGCTTAACACAATACTTTGAAAAGCATAGACTTTTATAGTGCTGAGTATTGTTGTGAGGAAGACAATATCTTCTATGAACTACATTTGCCCAGGCAGGGGCGTCTTGTTTGCAGAAGTAAAGCCATGTTGTTATTTGGCTGTGCACATACCCAGTTTGGGGGGACAATAGTGACCTTTCAATTGAACAAAATGTTTGGTTTAGAGCTGCCTTGGATTTCATGTAAAACTGCAGCTTACACTTTGAATCCATGACAAAAGCTATGCAAAGCCCATTTCCTCTTGATTAGAGAGACAGAGAAGTTGGTGTTAAAAAAAAAAAAAGTCAGGAAACCTTGGGAAAGTGTCTGAAAGGGACCTTGGAGCCTGCTATTAGAGACACGTCCGGCAACTCCCAAAACTCACTTCCAGTCCTTTTTTCAGTTTAATTAGTTTCTTGGCTTGCCACACAGGTCAGTAAGTGTTAAAGGCTGTGTGACTGCTGATTTACTAAAAGTCCATTTATTCAATACCAGTCTGGAAACAATTACTTGCTTTATGTTGGCTATTCTATATAAATATATTGCCACCAGTGAATGATGGACCCCTCATGTTTTATTCCAGTGCTGGCATAGGTATCTGTGTCAGACCTTACCCATGTAGCAACTTTTGCTGGACAAAATACAGAAGGAAGTCTCAGAACCTGCAATAAACCAGTACTTTTCTACTACTACAAAAAAGTAAAGATTTTACGATAGCAAGAACAAGAGTAATAAAGTAGGAATTTCTGAATTATGAGCACTTCTGAGAAGCAGTAATATAATTTTCCTACACAAATTATCTTATGCTAGCTAGAAGAGACAAACAGGTATTTATTTCCAAAAGTCTTTAAGTTTTACTTTTGGTAAGTTCCACTTTTTTTCCTGAATTTTATGTTTGCAGTGTTGATCATGCTTCTTTTTCTTTTTATTTTTTACATCTACTTAAACAACTTACATCTAAATATCCAAATTATATCTTCCCTGCAAGTTCAGGTCATGGATGTTTCCAAAAATCCTTAGAATAATGTGAGCTCCTTTTCAGGAAAAGGCAGGTTGCCCTGAATATTTTAATTTTCAGAGAGGGTTTTGAAGTAATCCAAACATCCCAATAAGCCTTCAGATTTGCATTTCTCCAGTGCTGGAAAAGTATTGGTGTGGTTTGTGCTGTTTAGCCCAAAAAGCACAATCACCTAAACAACTGTAAAACTCTCACCTTCAGTGATTACAAGAGACCTATGTCATTTTTGTCCCAGTTTAGGTCTGAGAAATACCAGAAATACTGTATTTCCCATCAATGGTATGATTATCCCTGTGATATAGCTCTTTGGGATTTGGTTCCTCCTTCTGTCTGAAGCATGTAAAACATCTCTTCCAAGGGACATCTTCTGTGATGGGCTTGAGAATGGCATAATAACCAACACAGATTTATACTGTCACTTAAGGCAATTATCATAAAAGTTATTAAATATCCTCAGCTTGGCAAAATACAGCACAACACTTTCAGTGCCATGTCCCTAGGACCAGGCATGGAGATCCACCAGGACAGATGAAGTTTCCTGTCGGTGCAGGTAACCACCTTGAGTGCTCAGACTTTCAATTTCAGAACAGAAGAAGGAGTGCTTAAGTTTTTCAGGTATTTGTATCTTATTTGACAGGCTGGTGCCCAGAAAAATCCTAGAGCAGCAGCTCCCCTAAAAGGCAGACTAATGTTTGTAAACCAGAACCTTTTTCTCCCCCAAAGACGGCAAAAGTGATACAGAGATAGTGTTGCATTTGCTTGAGGTACTGCTTCTAAAAGTTAAAATCCCACACACATAATGCAGCACAGAAAGATGCAGAAAAATGCCATTCCCATTGAAGAAAGTAAATGTCCATTTCCTTCTCTTTTGTGCACCCTCAAATTCACTCATGGCTGCTACGGTGTATTTGAATGTCTGAAGGGGCGAAATGCTTCTGTCTACAGTTCTTCTGTTCCCCCCCACCCCGTGCACACTTATATGTGAGTTTTCATAGGCTGAAATTTAAACAAGAAGGAAATGGGTATGCATGACAGAAATGGAAAGTTTTCATTTTGGCAGTAGCCAACTCGGAGTTCCACATAGCTTTGTTGGTGCAGTCTGAAAACAGGGAGACTTTCTTGCTTTCCATGGTGTGTGTAATTTTAGCTCGGGAGTTATTCAGGGGGTATGGGAAGGAATTGTTTCGAGGACACAAGTTGAAAAAGAAAACGGAGATGACTTGGCCACTCACAGACAGATTCTGCTGCTGCAGGCAGGAGCTCAGCACTGGGCTCTGCTGGACTCTCCTGGATGCAAGGCCACATGGTTGCAGTGCCACATGGCCAGGGAGAGAATGGAGGCCTTGGTGGTCTATGGTTAACCCTTAAAAACATCAGAGTCTGGGACTCGGGAGCTGGAGTGGTGGGTTACTGATAGCTGAGGCCAAGAGAAGGGTGGGCCACAGGTGGGGCGGCTGTTCAGGGTGGTAGGTGTGAGGAGCAGGCATGTGAAGTGAGGTGGCCATGGAATGAAGCAAGCGTGGGGTGAGGTGGCCAAGAAGAGTGGCAGGCAGGAGGAGAAGGAGCCACAAGAGGCAAGGCAGCCGTGAGGTAAGGCAGGCAAGAGGCAAGGTGGGAATGAGGCAAGACCAGCATGAGACAAGGCAGCTGCGAGGTGGGGCAGAGGCAAGAAGACATTGTGAGGCGATGCAACCATGAGACAAGCCAAGGCAGAGACAAGCCAAGGCAGAGACAAGCCAAGGCAGCGCCAAGTGAGGCGCAGCCAGCGTAAGAAAGAGTGCCGCCCCCCAACAGGGCACCCCTGAAGGGCCCCGGCCGCCGAGGGGAACGCTTGAGAAGACAAGACACAGGGAAAAACCGACCTGAGGGGGAAGCAGCGAGGAAGGGAGGGAACCGGGGTGGGAGAGGAGCCGGGAGGAAGGTGGGATCCTTAAGGAGAGAGGGGCGGCACCCCGGGGCCAGTCGCCTGCCCGGTGGGCGGCGGGTCCCGAGTCGCCGAGCTTCGCCCCCCGCAGCGAGACGCGAGGAAATCGCCTCTTGATTGCGGAAGTCGGCGGGAAGGGCTCCGGGAGAGTCAGCCCGGGTCAGAATGGCAGCGTGGGAAGCAGCGGCCGCCTCCCCCGCCTCCTCCGCTCCTCCTCAGCCGCGGGCGGGCAGCCCCCCCACCCCAGGCCGGTGTCAGGGAGGCGGCTCGGCGGCCGGGGCAGCCCCGAGCGCATGCAGCAGGCGGGCGGCCCGGCACAGGGCTCGGAGCCCGGCGGGGAGCGGGGGCCCCCGGGGCCCGCCGCCACCACTTCGCTTCTTCGGACCCCCCAACCCCGCCGTCCTTTCCCTTTTTCCCCTCCCCGCGAGGGTTTTTCGGGATAAAAACTGTCGGCGATGCTGAGCTATGGAGCGGGATTCGCCCTGTGGACGGCGCTGGCCCTGACCAAGGTGAGCGGTCGGGAGGAGGGGGCGGTGTAGGGTCGTCCCTCGCAGGTAGCGAGCGAGCCTCGGGGACACGGGCAGGTTCGCTCCGCACCGGCACAGCGCGGGGACGGGGCTGGGGGCTGAGCCCGGGGGTACGGGCGGGTCTCTCAGAGCTGTCTCCGCTCTCCGCAGGCCGCGCCGGGGCAGGAGGCGGGATGCAGCGCCAACCTGACAGAGCGGAGCGTCGCCGGGCAGAGCGTTCGGCTGCGCTGGGGCGCCGCGGGCCGCGCCTGCAACTTCAGCCTGAGCGGGCGCTCCGAGGACGGGGAGGCGGCCGGCTGCCAGCCCACCCCCGAGGGCAACGGCACCTACGGCTGCACCCTGCGGGGCCTGGAGGCCGGGAGCTGGTACCACCTGCGCATCGAGCCGCTCGCCGGCGGCGAGGCTCTCAACATCTCCCTGCAGACAGGTACGGGCGCGGGCACCGCAGGTGCGCGGGGAGGGACGCCGGGCTTTTTCTTTTCTTCCCCTTGCTTCGGTCGGCTCCAGGAGGAGGAGGAGAAGAACGACGCATTTACAGCTGCTGCAAGCGGACAGTGTTTGCTGAACATAGCAGCCCTGCGCTTGAGTTCTCTTTAGCCCGCTGCCAGAAGTAACTACTGCCGACAGTTAGCCCAGCAAGCTTGAAAGAAGAAGGTAGTGTGGGGATATTAAGTCAGAACCTGGTTTTTGTAGTAGTAGCCCATAACATCCTTTGTGCTTATGTGAACATACTGTTGTCATAGTTCCTCAATTGACAGTTTATTTACTGTCCAAATACAATCCATTTCGTAGCAGGTATATCCTAACTTCTTTAAGGATAACTTACTGTTTCAGCCCATTTCCATACTTTTATTCTATCTAACCAGAGTCTAAAAGTCAGAAAGCAAGGCTGAAGCTTTCTTCTTATATGTTTACCTTGAATATCACCAGTGAGGTGTTATGATATACAGTTGTGTGCAAAGCACTTACAGTGACACATCCATGACTGGCTGTAAAAATGGTCCAGCAGCCTGACAGAGGGCTGCCAAGGAAAGCCCCCCTTCTGCATTTGTGTTTGGGTGGGCATGTGAACAATTCAGCTGTGAAGCAATGGACAACACTGAATGAAAAAAGCTGCAGTGGCATAATTGGCCTCTTTCTACCTGGATTTGTGCTTTTTTGAAGATAATAAAATGTAATGTTGTTCAGTCTCTTAAAGACAGGAGTTCAAGACCCCAATCAGATGTCTTAAATCAAATCCATTATTAAATGTCTCTCTGATTTGCTCTTAAGGTGTTAGTTTTAGAGAGGTACTTAATATTACTATTGAAGGTGATAGCAGCCAAATAATTCAGTTACCTGTTCAGAGGTGTTGCTTTCTGTCAGAGCCTTTTTCCTGCATTAACCATACAAATGCACTAAATGCTCTCCATTAATTTGCTGTGGTAACTCAAGTTAAAAGAAATCCATTGACAAGTCTGCTGGTGTCATAGCTACACACTAAGCACAAGTCATTTCAGTTGGTAAAAATGAGTAGTAGTTTCTATGCAAACAGTGATTTAAATTTGTTGTGCATCATGCTGATGGTTTTTAATATTGATCTTAATGACTTGTAATGTGAAAATTGAAAGAATAGATCAACCATTATCAGAGAGACAGGTATAAATCAACCTAATTTCTGTATAGTAAAGTTCTATTATTGAACACTTGCATAGAAGTAGAGAAGATACCACTTCGGAGTGCATTTTGATTAATGCATAACCATTAACACAGAAGCTTATATATGCCATTTATGACTTTTTTATCAGTAAATATATTTTTCAAGGCTGTAAGATGAAAGTGATTGGAAGCAACTGATGATTAGAGTCATTATGTAGCTGACATCAAAGTGAAAAGTCTGATTAAAGTTTAAGTTCAAATACTTAAAACTGGCATACCATAGCTGAAGTGATGTTTACATTTGGATTTTGAATAGCAGAGATCAGTCAAAAGCATGAAATGAGAATAGAGGAGCCATGAATGTTTTCTGCAGAAAGCTACTCAGATAGCTTTGTGGTTCCTTGCTTTCCTTAAGTTGAATTGCTTGATGGTGTTCAAAATACACAACCCCCAAATTTGTCTTTCTTTTTTTTAAGAATTTTTCTAAGTTATGCCTATGAACAACCCATGTTGTATTGTCCATACTAAGCTTTTCAATGCAGAATGAGGGAGGATTATTCCTCTTCTGTTTCCACCAGGGGCAGCATTTCAAACCAGTTTCATGGAAGCTCTTTTTCACCTGTTCCTTTGTAACTTGATGACAGTAGTTCTAGTTTACTATCTACTGAGCCTGAGTGTCCATAGGTGTGCATTCCTGGAAATTGTCCTGTGAATATGGATGTCGCCTTGTTTCACAGCCTTCAGCCTTGGAGTCAGAAACTTCATGGAAACAAAGTAATGTTTATAGTACTCTTTATCATGTTTTTACATTCCTTTCTGTGAAAGGACAATTGATGGACACTTTCTTAGACCAGTGGAAGTGAAGAGGTTGAACCTCTGTCTTCCAATGTGGTCTCCTTTCTAGAAATCTATATAAGTTGTAAGAAAAATTAAACTTTCACTTTTCCCGCTCCGACTCCGTGGTGATCACTGCGTCTCCCTCGGGACAGCATTGCGCCCATATATGGAAGTATAAGCAGTCTCTCTAATAACCATATTATAAACAAAGTTTCCACCAATTTTAATGGTAGTGAAACTGAACTGTCATGGGCCATCTAAAAACCCCGATGTCTGACCGTGGTAGTCAGTGAAGTTCCCTTCCTGAGCTCGTTTTCTAAGGAAGATGGGCTAAGCTGTCCGCTGAAGGTGCTTTCTCCACTGGCTATCGTAGGAGGCCAGGTTAGACCAGGAAGCTGAAGTTGGTTGAAGTGAAAGGAATCCCATCTCATGTGTTTTATTTTTGCAAAACGATGTTTGAACATCTGTATCATCTTGATACAATAAATGCACATGAGGAAGTGCGAGATAGTTGCAGGTTTGTTTACATACCTAGTTCAGAAAGTAGCTTTTTGCTCATATTCAATCCTATAAAAGTTTTTGTGTGCCAGTTTTGAGTGTAGTTTTCATCAAGTTTCTTTGATACAAAGTACTTGAGTAGCTAAACACATAAAATCCAAACCATTTGATTAAATTCTGAGTGTGATCTTTTCTGACGGGGAACTCATGGTGAAAGCAATGAATAATGCATGCTACAGTTGCAGTGGTAATGCTTGGAGAGGACCATATTGGCCTTTTGAGTATATATAATGTCACATTAACAGCATGGTCTATGTTGTCTGCAAGTTTGATATTCCGATAGAATAATTGTGCGGCTTGCCAAGATTCCATAAACTCTCAAGTAACACCAGATTCACCCCTGTGGATCTTTCCAGAGAGAAGCAGCTTCTATTTCACTTGTGGATACATAGATCTAAAGTCTAATAATGCATGAAATAGTGGTACTAGTCTTCTGATGTGACTCTCTTTATTCAAGAAGTTTTGATCTGTGGGTTGTCAATTTCAAACAACAAGTATTTAATCCTGTAGAGCAGAAGTAAAATAGGTCATCCAAAATGATGGAAAATACAGTCATGTATGCACTTCATAAGCACTTCACATAGACATGGAAACACACACAGCGGGGACATTTGTGCTATTTCGGTAGAATAGGAAAGAAACAAAAAGCTGATAGCACCATTTATCAGCTCTGAGCTACAGATAAATTTTCCACTGCAAAACTGAGATTACAGATGTTAGTAGGCACAAGTCTGCATGTTTGCTTCATATTAATATTTGCAATTTGTTAGGGTTTTTCTAAATACATATATATACATGTGTATGTATTTATATATATATATAAATATATATACATGAAGCAGCACATAAGACCACAACTAGTCAGCATGCTGCTGGCATTGTAAAGCTGGGATATGCACCTGTCAGTCCTTTCGTGTTATATTCTTTGTTTTCTCAGTGACGCTGCTTCTGTGATTAAGAACTGATGTATGGCAAAAGATGGTAGGACTTTGTCGTTACTGATTTCATGTAAGATACATTTTAAGTTCTCAAATCTCTAGATGTCTGTGCACCAGTATAACTGTATTTCAATTAATGACTAGTTAAAATAGTAGTATATGAATAGATCCTAAATTACAGTTGAATTTATACATTTCAATTCTGAATCAAAATTCAGATTTGAGATGCTGGTCTAGAGAGCCATGAAAACCAGTATGACAATTACCCCACTTTCAACTATGTCTTCTAAAACAGACTTATAAATGCCATTTTCAAAATCATTGTCTACAAAACTATTGCAGTGCCATATTATGTTACTGCCTAATCCAAGCCTCCTGTACTGAGAGAACTAACAGGTAAATAATTTTTTATTAGAAAATCCAATACATATTTGAATGAAAAAAAGATGGAATTTTACCTTCTAAGACACAGACTGTTAGAGTGTTTTTACATTGTAATATGTAACTCTCTAAATGCCAGAAGCATACCCTGGCCATGTGTTCACTCCTGTAAATTTCAAATTGTTTGGGACAAATTTGATTTATTAGCCATCTGTAGCAACCACATGTGACATGGCTCTAACTATAGGCTATATAATCCTATCATCTGTAATCATGTAATGGTTATGATCATCATTTCAAAGGCAGAGTACAAGAAGAAGATAAATAACCATATTTTAAAGATCCTCTAAGTTGTATATCATCCCAAAGAAATGGATATTTGTACTTAGTAAAGACAATGAAATCAACCCTCTTTACTTAACCTTCGGAAAAGTCATTTTGAAGTAGGTTACTGTTTTATGAAGAGGGAAAGCTAGGGGAAAAAGTGGATAATATGGTAGGAGGATGACTGAGACTGGCAGGAATTCCCGGTTGCTAAGTCCTGGGCTCATATCTCCCAGTTATTGGGGGTTTTTTTAGGGTTTGTTATGTTTTGTTTTTTTCCTCCTGCATAAGGCAGGTGTGTTTCTGTACTTACAGGCTGTGTCTGGGAGTCATGTCACTGGAGTTTGACATAGTCATATCTGTAAATTGGATCTGCAGCAGCTGTGCACACAAAGCATAGCCGCTTCCCCAAAAGTGAAAATGGAGTTGCAATATAATTCAAAGACCATTATGTCTTCTGGAAGATGCCTTTGTAGACCAGGGGACATTAATTCATGTAGTGTCAAATGGTATAAAAATATCTTGATGAAAATATTTTATTTCTGTGATATAGCAGTGTTGTATCATTGCCAACAGAGACTTTTATAACAATGTAAATGGTTTTTTAAGTGTTTGTTTCCATCCAGGGCTCTTTCAGCCCAGGCACTTCCCAGTCTCATTGTTCCTTTGTTCTAGCGGATGTACAAAGCACTGAGTGTTTTGTTTGCTGGACCAGATAGATTAGATAAAGTCTGAAATTCTTGAACTTCACCTTCTAGGCACGCAACTTCTTTGCTCGTGCACCTTAGAAGACAGATTACCCAGGACAGTATAAGTGCATTCTATAAATGCAGATATCTTCTTTAGTCAAATTTGGCAAATAATACAGATGGGAATGGTGATTACTTTTGCAGGGCTAAAGAACAGTTGGCCTTATCCTAACTCAGTCAGAAAGAGGGTTAAACTTCTTGACAGTTATCATGACTGTTCTCTCAGTGTCAGTCAAATAAAAACTTTTTCAGCTGGCTGTGCAACTGACCATATATAGCGTTGGAATTTATTTCTGACTTCCAAAGTCTGACCTTTCAGATTATNCCCACTATTCACTTTTGCCAACATAATAGTCTTTTAGTGGCTTAGTACATATTATAGGTGGAGCTGCTAGTCAAGCCTATTGTTAAGATTTCCTGACCCTTTTCATTAAAACCTCCTGTTTCAGTTGCTATAACTGGGTGAAGTTTTAACTATTTGGCCTGAAGTTTGATGTGCTTGATGTTTGGATTGATTTTTAATATTAGTTCTTTCTTTTTCATATTTAAGGAGACTTAATTTGGCCTTTAAGAAAGTGGTCAAGAAAAGATAGTTAATTTTACTGATTGATTTTGTAAATCAATTTGTTTAATTTTCATCTCTTTTTCTGAAGAGCATTAACATCTCTGTGGTCTAAAGGAGTAATTTGAATTTAAGCAGACATGGGTTCAAAAGGACTCAGTATTTTACAGGGTCTCAGAAAGGTTGAGGTTGGAGGGGACCTCTGGAGTTCATCTGATCCAAGCCCCCTACTCAAGCAGGACCACCTGGATCTGGTTGGCCAGGACCATGTCCAGTCAGTTTTTTAATGTTTCCAAGGGAGGAAATGCTTCCTCGACATTCCTAATGTATTTGATTGTCAAAGCATACCACCAAAACTTGGCACTACTCCGTTCTCAGCATAGCTTTGTAGGAAGTGATTTAACCTTCCACATCACCCAGAATTTGAAGAAAAAACAGCTTAAAGGCTCCTAAGGCCCTCCTACTTATGTATTTGTAGGTGGGGGGTAGGTTCAACTTTGCCAACTTTCAGACTTTACATTGCATTTTTTAGTTATGTGATTGACACTTTTTCATCTCCTTCGTTCAGGGAACCAAGCAGCAATGACTTCATTGGAAAAACAGTCTTGCTCTTCTGTGTTTGATGTGCTGTTCATACACAGACCACAGTTCTCAGCCTGGATACACCTTACACTTGTGGTCTGATGCTAGGAAAGCGTAGCACAGAGCGTACTCTTGTAATAGGTAGATTTATTCCTAAATTGCTGGGAAACTTTAGCATCCCAACTTAAAAAGGCTTGATTTCACTTCTTTGGGTTGTTTCATGATACCTGCTTAATAAGCATTTTCTTAACCTTATTATTGGAAGACATAAACGTCAGTACCTTAGTACATCAACATGTAATACATTTTGTGTGGTTTGCGTGAAGTCTTGTGAGTGATGAAATACATCTGGAGAATAAAAGCAACCAGACTCTTTAGGTTTGGTCAGTTTGCCTTTCCTTTAGAGTGTATCTTATTTCACAGGTGGTTTTACCGGAGGGCTTCTTAATAAACAACATAATGAATGTTGAGAATTTCAGAGAAATAATCCCTGTATTAGTTCCTTAAGGTATATCCAATGTACTGTTTGGGGGTTTTTTAAGTTTATGTGAACAGTACTACAACAGAGCAGAAGCATACTCTATCAGAATCCGTTTGAAGTCATTGAAGCTAATACTAAAAACAGAAGATCATTGCCGTTAAAATTATATAAATACCCGTAACTGATAAAGTGTTCAGTGTTAGTGTTAGGAAGTGAAAGCTATTGCTGCCATTTATAAAGGTACATTACACTGGGGTATTGAGTATGATTTGTTTGGTTTACCTGTTTACTGTTTCTTATTAAAGTTGTTACAGTTTTACTATCAGCAAATTTCCAAGCTTGCAATATACATCCACAGTGGAAGTGTTCTGTATGTGTATGTCCTTGTGAGTGAGTGTGTACAAATATGTAAAAGTAATATTTCTGGATTCTGTAAGACTTTCTTGTACACTGGCTTCAATGCACAGTGTTTATAAGTAGAAAGAGAAAACTTTTTGAAAAGTATTGGCAGCATGATGATGATAAAGAAAGTGTTTTGGAAAACTTGTGCTGCTGTGTAAAATTTTAGGCAATCCCAAAGCAAGAAATGCTTTATGTTTTCTACTTTTTTGTTGTTTTGTTTTTTTTCCCTAACTGCAGATCCCTTGCCACCATCTCGTTTGGAAATTAATAAGGAAAAAACTACACTCACAAGCTTGCAGATTCAATGGGACCCTTCCTTAGGAAAGGTGGACATGTATAACCTAGTATTATTTGATCGTGATAATAAAAAGATACAAGAAGTCTCCGTACCAGGAAGAATTTCAAAAACAGAAAATACATTTTCCAGTCTCATTCCTGGGAATAAATACAACATTGTCCTCAGTGCCATTGCTGGAAATAAGACTACCCCAGAACTTCGCATAAGTGGATCCACTGGTAGGACTTCTTTTCCTGTAGTTCATCTAAGTAAAACCACTTACTGTATCCTTCTGCGTTTTGAAATTAGCAAATGGGTATAATTCTTCTACATGGCTATATATATTTTTTGTAAGTATCTATTGATTATAAGTAGAAACAAAATGTGAATCTGTGACTGACATAAAGGATTGTTTGCTAAGAATGGAGTCTCATTTTTATTATGTATTTCAGGTTGAGTTTTCAGTAACCCTAAAGTAAAACTAACATATTCCATGAGTAAAGCTATTCAAAATTGCTGAAATCATGGAGATAACCATTAGGCCTTAAGCATGTGTTCTTTTTATACCAACAGTGCCGTCTCCTGTGAAGAATATTCAGGTCAGTGTCAAGACAGACACTATCCACGTTTCATGGTCTTCTGGCTCTGGTCATGTGGATCATTACAGGCTGCTGTTACTGGATAATCATGGGCCAGTTCATGAGATTCACCAGGAAGGTTCTCTGACCTCCTACACTTTTTCAGGACTTACAGCAGGCCAGCTGTATAACCTCTCTATCATAACCCAGGCTGCAGGATTGGAGAGCAGCAGTTTTCAAACAGTCAGGACAGGTACGATTACAGAATTCATCACAACGAAACAAGAAGTTAAGGCCATAACCTAATAGTATGATAGGACATATTTCAGAATAATAAGTGATTCATGTTCCAAGTTAGAGACCCCATAAGCTTATTTAATTCCCTAAGTTACCACTGCAACAAACTTAGAGGCTAAAATGAAAGTGGAAAAAATGTGAAAGATAAGTGGAAAAAAAATGTAAAGTAGGTTAAGAACTTTAAAATTAAATGGTGGTTTGGTTGTTTGTTTGCCTAGTTGGTTGGTTTGATAAGGGTTTTTGTTAATTGATGGGATTTTTTTCTTTTCACAAAGAAATATTGATTCACAGAACTATAGTTTTAGAAATTTTTTTTTTTTTTTTTTGGGAACATTTTTCAGGCTGGAGTTCTGTGGTCATAGAGATAATGATAAGATGACATCTTACTGGAGTCCAATGGTTAAAACACTTATGTAGGCAAAAAAAGGTCATACCTTTGCTGTCCTTAATTTCTGGAAAGAGTAAGACGCAATTTCTTCTACAGAAATATCATCTTGTAAACATAATGTGATATTAAGTGAAAATATTGTCATGTCTAGGATACACAGATGAGTGCTGTTGTCTGGGCTGTTTGGGTGATTATACTAATATAATTTTTTTTCTTCAGAAATTTTTATTTCTTTCTCTTGTGGGGTGAAAAAATTTTAAATCTCACAGGTATTCTTAGAGCATTGAAGCATTCCACATAGCTTGCTGCATGGTCCTACATTTCAGTACCTTCTGAGCCACAGGCCTGAGAAATTAAGATATTGGAGGTGGCTATGCTTTTCTTTCGGTGGAACATGTGAATAAAGGAGTTATTCAAATCCCTTTTGCACTAGTGTAAATCAGGCATAGCTGCAGTAATGCTGTAATGTTTACCAAAATGTACGCAGGCATCTCTTATTCTGAGGAGCATTTGCATGATCTGGTTTATGGTCAAAATGATGGGTGTGAGTGCAGACACAGCTAAAAGATTTTCTGTTCCGTGAAAACAGAGTGGGCATCGTAAGATGTGTCGTTCTCAGAAGTGCAATGTCTTACACAAGGCAGGGTTCACTTGCACTATGACCAGACTTTGCCCTTTCACTGTTCAGGCAAAATCATTCATACCCCATCTCTAACTATAAAATCAAAACCTAACTATGGGAGTTTGGGAGACAGCAGGTCTTATATGTTTGGTGATGGATGTATTTTATTCTCTTTCTTATTTTCCTTTTTTAGCCCCAGCTGAAGTCTTAGATTTGATGGTGACTAACGATGGCAGCTTAGATGCTTTAAAAGTTAAGTGGAGAAGACCTTTGGGAAACCTCAATTTCTATAATATCACTCTGTCTCATCTTGGATCAGTTAAAGAAGTCAAAACTGTGCAGCCACCAGTCACAGAGACACAGTTTGACAAGCTAACTCCAGGACGTCTTTATCAGGTTACTGCCCGCACAATCAGTGGTGAACTGTTCACCGATCGGATGGCAACTGGCAGGACATGTAAGTCTTCTGCTTCAGTAAGAACATTGTAACTAATGCTATTTTTTCCTACACTGGCCTTGTAGCAAATCACTTTAAGAGACAAAATGATTTGTATTCCAGGCAAAATGAGATTAAGAGCACAGTACTGTTTCAAGAGTATCCCCTGCTAACTCTATGGCAACAGTTAATCTGACAGCCAAAAGCAGCTCCAGCATATTTTGTGAATTTTGTGGGACCTTATAGTTAAGTGAGTCTGTTACAAAGCTGTTGCATACATACTGCTGCACTTCTGACCAAGTTTGTAATCTTGAATTCAGCTCAGCATACTACATAAACTGAGTTACACTATGGGGGGATGTGTGCATGTAGTCAAATTAATAACAGTTTTTAAAGTAATTTTGCAAGTCTAGTCATATTCCTTCTTCCAGACACAAATCTACAAACCGGGAAAGATTACATCTCAGATTTCTTTATTGTAAACAGCATGGATTAATAAAGGCATGTGGCAGCCGGGATAGACCCAATTTAAGAGTTTTTTAATCTTCTTCCAGAAGTAATCACTTTCTTTCAGGTATCTTTTGTATGAGTTCTGAACCTGAAAAATCCTACATAAGTCTCCCACAGAATTAGTGGCCCTAGAGGTGTGTCATCTTTTCCATACCAGCCTAACCTGAGCAAAAGTTAGATGGTAAAAAAATGTCAGACTCAGTGAAGAATGCATACATAAATTTCTAGTAGACTGAGAGTGTGTAAGAGAGCAGAGTATTTATTTTAGAAAATATTTATTCTCTGCAACTAAACATCTTATGTGGAAGTCACATCCTTGACATACCTAGCTGCTACCCCATTCTCAGTGCAGGCTGGAAGAGCCTTAGAAATCTTCCATGTCCAGAAAGTACAAAGCTGGGCTAATTTATATGCATGTCTGTTTTGTTTGTTTAGCCTATCAATAAAGTCCTTTATGATCTCACCATTTCAATCTAAAGGGAGAACTTCAGGCCCTCATGCAACACCACTGATCCCCAGCTTTGTGACCTAGACCCAGTGCTTTCAAAGTTGGGGATTAGAAATCCTGTTTCCAAGGATGCTGATCATATGCAGTTCCTTCCTTTACCACAGCCATCAAGAGCTCTGAAAACAGTCACTTCAGCAGAAGCTCTGTGTAGTAAAGATAAATTTGTAAGTCCAGACTGTCAGGTCTACAGATGCTGAAGGGATTAGACTCTTAGGGTGCCTCTGTAACTCACAGAGAAAGCCAGGTGTCCAAGAACATAATAGACATGGCTGTGTATTGAGAGGGGGCCTACAGCAGCAGAACTGGCCAAGAAATATTGTGGTAAGAAATACGGACATCTCAGGGACTGAAACTTTGTGCCATTAAGGTGTAATGATGTCCAGCCAGCCTGACAAGGCTGAACTTTATCTGTTATGATGGAAGATCATCTGTGCTTCCTAACAATACACTGTGGGCTTTTATCCACTCAGAAGTTGAAACACATTTCCCATATTCACTGGTAGATGGGAGTTCTAGGTCTGATATTCAGCTATGTTCATGGGAACTGAAACCGGTGAGTATTTTGTGATGCTGGTAGAGTGGTTTCAGTCCTGTGCTAGGTAATGAGCAAATAAATATTAACTAAGCTAGATAAAGCATAAGAACATGATGCTAGCCTTGTGGTTTACAGTTAATACTTATGGATGGTCTCAGGGCTCCAGTGCTGATCTCTGAGTATCTTAATACAAAGCTTACAGGTATCTTCTCCTAAGGGTCTGCATCCGTCTTCTAGTCTCTGCTTGGTCTGACTAATATTTAATTATTCCATGAAAATCAGAAAAGCTTCAGTGGTCCAATGTGGACCTGTAGGAGGATAGGGTAAGAGGGTTGGGCATGTAAATTCAGGGTCCTTGAAGGACAGGACAGGACAGGACAGGACAGGACAGGACAGGACAGGACAGGACAGAGTGGATGCTTTAATGGACCACTGTCTTAACCTTGATCCCTTACAGAGCAATTAGGGCATACAAGGAGGAAGAAGCTGTTTCTGTGGAAGAAGCCTTTGGACTGCGTTTCTGCTGCTGATACTAGATTTGGGCTGATAGAGATTGAAGTTTCAACCTTAGCAGTGAAAAATTGATTGACAGTTTCTAAGTGAGCTCAAGTCCAGGAAACAGCAGGGAACCTGACTGAAAACTGCAAATGCATCCGAGAAGTGTACAGGAGAGATTTTGTCTGCCCTTAGAGGGATTCCCCATTTCTGATGTCAGAAACCAGCAGGAAAATAAGTGAGTGGTTTGTGTGGGGAAGAGTAAAAATTGTCTTTAAAATGAAAGCCCACCTTTCCAACAAGATAACTCACATTGCTCTAGCTGGTCCAAACATTTGTACAGTATCTGTACTGAAAGACAGGTTTTGCCAGTATATTTATATCTCACCAGAAATAACCCATTTCAGAATTGCTTTTTTGCTTTCTCTTTCTCCAGTTCCCCAGAAGGTTTTGGAGCTGCAGGCGGGCGCTGGTGGCTGGCTGCGGTCTCTGCGAGTGACCTGGGTGCCCCCTGCGGGAGACTGGGAGAGGTACCACCTGCTCCTGTGGAACCGCTCAGCCCTGGTGCTCAACACCACCCTGGAGAAGGACAGCACCGAGTACCTCATCCGTGATGTGGGCCTCATCCCTGGGAGGGAGTACGGCGTGGAAGTCATTGTGGAGAGCGGCAATTTGCAGAGCAAGTCGAGTTGCATGGGGAGAACAGGTGGGCATGCTTGTCCAGGCACTGTGAGAGTGGAAGGAGTTCAGCTCTGTGAACAATGAAAGAGTACTTGGGAATCCACAAATTAATTTCACTAATAATACAGTAAAGAGGAGCTCCCTTGTAAATGACAGAAATAATTTTAGGAGTTCTGTGAAAACTTTTGGGGTTACTTTTGTAGTAAATGTTTTGTTAGTGAAAGCTATGGGAACTATGTCACGATTCTGTCATGACTCAGGTGTTACATTACGTGTTCATTTCTCTGCTATTTTTTGTAGCTGATTGGAGGGCACGCTATAAAGGTCTTAAAGAAAGCACTGTAGGCCTTCCTGTATTGTTCATCAGTATGTTTCCTTGCCAGTCTGTGTAAAGAATATTAACCATGTGGCTAAAGTGTATCTTGGTATGGCTGTCCTATAACATCCCGGTTCTTGTTTTTGTGCTCCATAAAGAAAATTGGTTAATCTGTTCAAGTCTGTGTTCCCGAAGGAAATCCATATGCACTGCAGGGAAATGAGTGCAATTCTTTTGCAGTGCATTGGTCAAAGCCACATCTGATTTACCTGATTTATCTGATTCAAATTTTAAAAATAGTTCCTATGTAATTGTTAGAATTTCTGCTCAGTGAATGCAGAATAAATGCAGTTCAGAGGAAAGAAAGACTTAGTGTAGGAATAACAGGCAAGGCTGAAGTCTAACCCTTACCTCACTGAAGAACATGAGTTAGGACAGGGCCGTTCTGCTTTATCCTCACCCTTCCTGGGGCCTACCTTTTCTACTATACCCTCATCTGTCATTCCCTAAGGACTTAATTTTGTTAATTTTGCTCAACAGCAAGACCAGTGGAAGCTACAGAACCGAAGCTTTCTCTGACTTGTAGCAAACTTCTATCAAAGCAAGATACATTCTCATCTTCCTTACTTTGACATATGTTGCAAGTAATTTAAGTTTATGGTGTTACTTTTAATTGACTCAGCTAAGTGATTAATAGTTGGACCCAATGATTTTAGAGGTCCTTTTCAGTCTAAGTGAGTGAGTCTATGATTCATTGATTAGAGCATGGTCCATTAAATAATACCCAGTAGTGGGTGTATCATGACTGTGTTTAACCCACAGTGAGGTGCATAATGTGTCTGTTATGAAGTATAGGCATTAGGCCCTGTTGTGATTCCGTTTTCTCTTACATTAACAGAGAGACTTGGAAAGTGAGTTGTATTTCAATGTGGCAGGGACAAAATCAGATCAGGGACTATATTAGGCAAGACATGCTTGCGGGGTATGCAGGCACACATACACATGAACACACACAGGAATTCACTGATTGAATTCTTTACTTTAGGCCACTGTAAGTTTGAAGTATCTCCCAACTTGACTGAGGTATAAACCAATGCAAAATCAATGTCACTTGCATCCTTGTTTGTTAGAAGTACGTTGGTGTAGATCTGATTTATGGTACAAATGTCTTATATCCCTATTCAGCACCCAGAGTTCAAGAGGAAGTTTGCCGACTTCCCTGCTTTTCCATTTGCACTAAAATACATATCCTGATGTAAGATTAAACCTAAGCATTGCAGCCATAGTGCATTGGTGAAGTCTGCTAGCAGTCCTGTCTGAAAGAGGGACATAAATTCTAGATTTATAACAATGGCTTCCTTGAGAAAGGTGAAGAATCTCTTCTTGATTTCAGATACTCTGTTGCTGTCACATTTCTGTCATACAGAACACAGTTCTTAAAACAGCTTGAGATAGGCTCACCACAGAGTCCTGTTCTCATTCTGGTATCTGTGTACTTTTCCAGCTCCTGAGCCTGTTCTCCAGCTCCGTGTGAAGCATGCTAATGAATCTTCGCTTAGTGTCATGTGGATGACCCCTGTTGCAGAATGGGACAGCTATGTGGTTTCCCTGGGAGACCATGATCTTACTATTGTAAAAAAAAGACTTGCAAAAGAAGCTAAGGAATTCACTTTCACTGACTTGGAACCTGGAAGGAAATATACAGCTACCATCACTACCATTAGTGGGACTTTAAGCAACTGGACTTCAGTAGAAGGAAGAACAGGTATCATCTTGCCAAACTGTTTTAATATTTTGTTAACCATTAACAATTTTTTATTTTTTTTTTTGCCTTGTAGTGAACTGAATTAGCTCGATATTTAAATCTCAAAAGTCTTGATCTTATGTTTGTTTCCTCAGTAAAGAACTTACATGTCTGGGTCTCTAATTTCTAACTGTCAGTTATCTTGCTGCACTTATTTAAGATTTTGGGGAAATAGACGTGCAATTCCTGGCAAAACAGTTTTGTGAAATATTATGTCACATCTAATCAATCTACATTAGCACAAGATTCCGTATAAGAAGAACCATTTTCACTGTGTATTTTCAGGAGGGTCATTTCCTTGATACAAAGCATTCATTATCTGGGAAAAAGAGAAACATCACCATACAGGAGAATTTTACTTTAGGGGGAGCATCCCAAAGTTTACAGACACAAAACATATGTGACCTTGAAGCTACATTTTGAATCTTTTTGCTCTTCTGATTCCAGAATATGTATTTGTTACTGAGGATAACTGTGTCAGGAATTCTCCACCCCCTGCAGGGTGCTATGTGCAAGTTTTAAACCATGCTGGTTGCTTTACTCTGCACAAACACTAACTTAAGCATTCTCCAGTGCAACCAAAGTTTTAAAATATAGCTCTGGCCTTGCACAGCACAGGGAAAAACAAGCTGCTTGTGTTAGAATCTAAGTATGCCTAGGGTTGATGGTGGTTCTTACTTAAATTTTATAACTCCTTACGAGGCCTGAGAAGTTTAGCTTATACTTTCATTTTTCTGTTAGGTTATTAGATAGCTGAAATTTCTCTTCCATCTGACTTACACCCCTTTAGGGGACCTATTCAGGCATGAAGGTCCTACTTCACTAGTATTAGTCAATGCTTGAAAGCACATCAGTCACTAATTGTGTGTCAATATTACATTCAAAGTGAGTTTTAAAGAACAAATATCATTTAGCTTGAACATAGGTTTTAATAAGCATCCCAAACCTCTGAATCTTCTTTGCAGCAGGACAGTTTACAAGGCTTGAAAAATATTGCTGTAAATATGACAGAAGTAGTTCTTACTTCCATCCAAGACTGGTCAGCTTCCAGTGAAACCTGCAGTATCACTGAATGAGTATTTAACACAGAAATGTAGCACTTTAGTGTCTTGTTGGAGCTAACTATGTTATGAGAACATTATAAAACGTGAAGGATTTTTGACTGAGTTTTTTGTCAACTTTACATTTTCTTCAACTATGTGCCTAGCTTCCTAGCTTCTGTTAATGATTACTAAACCAGTACTATGTGTGCAAAAAGGTTGGTATAAAACAAGAGTGGAAGAGTGCATTTTATAAAGTTAGAGTCTTCTTTATTTCAGTTGTGCTTGGTCATGTGAACAGAAATCTTTAGAAGTAATTGTATTGCCTTGTTTTGACCAAATATTGTCAAACTAAATGAAAAAAGGATTTGGGGGAAAAATTTGTGGTACATATTACATTCCTTTGTTTTTTCTTTATCCTTTTCTGTCTGGCTAAGTTAATGAGCTTAGATAAATATTATGTTTGTTTAACAATTCATCTTTTGATGCTATAAAAGTTGGTATCCTGCAGATCTTCTGACATAAAAAGTTAAACCATAACCATCCATCTCAGTTATCCCCAAAATTAAAGGGTCTGACACAGTATAGATGACTGTGCCTGAGGTATTCTTCAAACAAATTTGCCATTTATTAGAAATGAAAGATTGGGAATGGGAGAGGAAAGGGAAAATGAAAGATCCAGACTATATTTGAAGTAGTCATCAAAAAACCCTGAGTGATTTCCTAAACCAATGGCTTTTATTTAATGGTATTTATAAAATGCCATCTCTTTTGGTTCCCTGATCTTGAATCATTTTCATCTGACTGAGAAAAGTTGTGCTAAAGGCTGAAAGACCTTTCTGTGCCTTAGTTAGTTTCCCATAGACCACATCCCAGACAGGAAGCAGTCCCCAGTTAAAGTATTTTTAGTCCTGTTGAGTCTGGCTGCAAATTGGAATGTTTTTTTGATGCACTTCCTCAGTGTGACTAAACTTGTGTTCTTTGGGGGATTCTGTTTTGTTTTATTTTATTTCTTCTTAGTAACAGTATGACAATTTCCTTTTCAGTGCCAGCCCAAGTGACAGGTCTGAATGTGGCAAGTCAGGGATCAACCAACAGCTTGTTCACCAACTGGACAAGAGCACTGGGAGATGTAGACTCATACCAAGTGCTACTGATTCATGAGAATGTTGTCATTAAAAATGAAACTGTTCCCANGAGGTCTCTATTCAGTTGTTGTCACCACTGTCAGTGGAGGGATATCTTCAAGGCAAACGATTGCAGAGGAAAGGACAGGTAAAAGGGAAAACACTCCAGCGTGTTTTTTGGTAGTTCTTAAAAGCTGAATTTATCTAAGAGAATGGTCTTGTGATTCAGCCACTGCACTGAGAATTCCAAAAACCAGGAGTTTCATTCATATAGTTTCATATGTGCACACTGTCTGTCCAGATTTTTGTAGTTATAGCTTTAGAGAGCTAACTGCAGTGGGAACTCAACAGCTGGATCACTCTGTAATGAGGACAAAAATATGCCCTGAGTGTAGTGAACAACTGTGCTGGGCGAATCACTCCTTGGAAAGAACTTCCTTGTTCCATTAGCTATGTGGTGGTATAGGATGATTGCTCCTCACTTGTGTGTGGCAAGAACCTTTCTAAATGTGGTGGGGTGAATTTGTGTCTCAGTTTCTCACAACCCATTCTTTTTCCTTAATCCATCATCAAAGAGTGTCCACCAGGGCTAATTAGTTATCATGAGGTCCTTCTGTACTTTATAGAACAAGATTGCACCAAATGTTCTATAGGTTTTGATGCAATCTACTGTTGCATCAAATTCTTTAGGTTTAAAGAGTTGTGAAATGTAATACCACTTCTGTGGATATTTAGAGGAAAAATTTGGCAACATAATGCAATTTCACTCGTTACGTGAATTTGGCAGAGGCAAATCTGCAGTTTTCTGTACTGTTCTCCTTGAAAACAACTATTTTCAGGTGAAGAGGCAGAACAGACCTGAAAAAAGAATCGGAGAAGAGTAATACTAAAAGGCTTAAAGTAGATAAACGTATTTTGTAAAATCTGTGGGGGGTTGACTGACAGCTGTTGGCCAGCCCCTCTGCAGAGATAAGTAAGTTCAGTGCAGCAGAGTCCAGTGAAAATTTGGAAGTTCATTATGTCTAAATTCTGCCCCTGTAATAACTGAGAGTCTTGTACCTGAGTGATGATAGTTCTGACAATGTGGAGCCTTGGAGCTCGCCTTGGTGGCTTGAAAAACAGGTGGCATTCATGTTTTGTCCACTAGGCGTCAGAGAACCCACTGGAAATGAAGCATTCAGCTCTGGGCCTCAGCGTCTTGCCAGTCTCACCAGTTATTGCTGCTACTGAGGAATGGCAATTTGAGAGGATAACTCAACTTCTGAAAGTTTAGAAATGCTGGGATCAGGCCACCAAAGGCATTTTCTTCACTGTATTTTAAAAAGTAGATGAATGTTGCTGAGAGGCAGTCAGTGCAGAGCTTCTCTGGAGTCTCAGACTGCTTATTTTGCAGGGGATGGCATTCTAGGGATTCTCTCAACAACAAGAATTGGCCAGTTAATGCTTTTCCTCTTTGTTGCACAGTTCCTTCCAGCGTGACTGGAGTAACAGTAAATAACTCAGGTCGGAGTGACTACCTCAGTGTTTCTTGGCTGCCAGCTTCTGGAGATGTAGACAGCTATTTGGTAACACTCTCTCATGATGACAAGATTGTTCAGACTCTTACCATTTCCAAATCATTCAGTGAATGCTCCTTCAGCAGCCTTACTCCTGGGACGCTTTATGATGTGATGATAACCACAAAGAGTGGAAAGTATGAAAACTATTCTCTCAGCCAGGAACGAACAGGTAAAGAGAGGCTCTGGGCAAGTACAGTCACTGTAACCAGTGTTACGATTTATCAATATCTGACCAAATGGGATGGATGAGTAGGGGTTGGAGGGTCAAACCATAAAATTACAGCTTTACAGACTTAGTTTTATTCTTATGCCCTCGTTGCTGTTTTATTTCATGCAAAAATACTTTAGCATGAATAAAAGTCATGTCACTCCTTCTGAGTGAACAGAAATCATGTATCAGTTTTGGCTCAAAAGTGTTGTCCTGCCCTTAATGCCTTTACTTGGCCCAGAATATCCTGCAGAGCATCTCCTCAGAAAGTTACTCAGGCATTGCAAGAAAAGAATAAGATAGGTTAATTAGCAAAATATTAGCAAGGTGTCACAATAATGAGTAATATCTATGTCAGTTGGCTTTGGTAATGTAACACATGTGTCTGTGGTTTTGGTCATGCAATTTTCAATTATAACAGGAATAGAAAAGACTCAGAAAAGGATGGCAATTATGATGGAGAACCTTTTAAAACTTTCTGAAAAATTGAAAAAACTGGGACTTTACACTTGGTAAACCAGTAGAACAAAAGAAAGATTGTAAGGGGTGTTAAAAGAACAAAGAATATCAAGTTAGAGCAAATTTAGTCTTCTCGTGATCTAAGTGAAAAATCTAAGGAATGGTCACAAAAGGATAAGAACCAGGTTTTGGATCAGTGTTTGTCGGTGGAACTCACTACTCTTACAAAAATGGANCAGGGTTTGGGGTGTGACAGGCCACACAGCACAGCAGGAACAGCAGGGCTGCACTAAACCTCTGTGGGACAGCCTGCACTTTCTGTGTGTGGGGGTTTATCATACACATTCTCTTTCATGAAAGCTGAGCAGGTCCTTCAGGTAGTCCTAGAAGCCATAAGTTACCATGGATTAGGTGTGTTTTGCAAGTGTTGTGAAGCATTACTTGGCTTAGAGCAGTGCCTGGCTAAGAATGGTGCTTTGTTGCCATGTTAATTGTGCAATGATTTTTATATATTTGTTGAGATTTGGAAAAGGTGGATTGTTTAGATTGTAATTCACACAGGTGAGACAAAAATATTCTGAGCAGAAAGATTCTGCACACGTCAGTGTTTGGTTACGTCCTCTGACAGCAAAACCGAGTCTAAGAGACAGAAATGAGTTCCAGATGGCTGTGGTAACTGGCAAGAAATGAGGCTGATCTTGAGAAAACAGGACACCAGAGATGAAAGAGGGGGCAGGGTGGTCCAGATAAGGTTGATAACACATGATATATCATCTTTGGAGCATTCCAAGGCAGGACAGTGAGATGAACCATTTGTTCCTGAACTGCAGAGTCTGGGTGGTGGAAAGGCTCTTGCTGTGGCTGTTCTGCTTCTGCTCTGAAGGTAAACCCCCCTGCAGTAACTATCCCATTTCCATGCACAAATCCCACCAGCCTCTGATGCCCTGCAAAGATGCTGGATAATGCAGATTACTCACTGTAAGAATGCTCCTGTTTTCTTCACGTGCAGCCTAGGTCTGTCTGCACCAATTCCTTGCTATCTTGCATATTTCTTGTTTAAACTAGGAATTTGTCTGGCATCTTACCTGTGTTCTATTTTTAGTTGTTAGTGAAGGGTGAGGCAATGTAGTTAATTCTCATTACAGTTAAATCCAATTGTGATGTGGATTTAGAGAGACTTAGTAGTCTTGGCTGAGCGTGGGCTGTCTTTCCTCTGTATTTGTTGTACATAAAGATCTTACTCAGTTTTTGTTGGCTAGGTAAACTCCCTGCAGGCTCCATTATTATTTATTTATTATTTTTATGCTGATTGTGGACTTCTGTTCTGAAATGGGACCTTCCAGTGTCAGATGGGGTGCAAACTACCCAAATGAGTGCAATCTACTGCTTTTCTATGGAACTGAATGAAAAATTGTAGCTTGGAAGCATGGCTTCAGAGCTGCTAGCTTTTTGCTGTGATCTGTTAGTCAGTACTGAAAAGTTTCCCATTTTTCTTCTCACCTCTTCAGTGCCAGAGTCAGTGAAGGAACTGACTCTTAGTAACAGGAGTACGGAAGATCTGCAGGTAACTTGGACAAAGGCTGAGGGAGATGTTGATAAGTATGAGATTCAGCTCCTCTTCAATGATATGAAGATCTTCCCACCCATTTTCCTTGGGAACACCATTGAGGAGTATTGGTTCACAGCTCTGACTCCAGGACGTCTATACAAAATTCTTGTTTTGACCATCAGTGGAGATGCACAGCGTGCTACTTTCATAGAAGGCCTGACAAGTAAGAAATAATGTGGTATTTAAAACGTGTTTAGGCTTCTCTAGAATGAAGCAC
>VZUA01050042.1:22818-34345 GCA_013401035.1 Horornis vulcanius
ATTTTTTGCCCTGTGTATTATTTCTTTGTAATCCTCTTGAATTACATGTCAATCAACTCCTAAAAATATATATCTATTTAAATTTGAATTGATACTTCTGCCTCCAAATTATTTCACTGGCTTCTTTTGGATGAGTCCTACTTGATGGTAGATTTATTGCCAGGTTCAATTCCTTATCCCTCTATGTGAAGGCCCAGAACAGCTTGATCAGTTTTCACCTTGAACCTTTTTCATCCTTTATTCCTTTGCCATGTATGCCTCATACCTGGGAGTGATTTGCTGTCTTATTGCACCAGTCTCTTGACATTCATCTCATTTAATCTCCTCAAGATTCAGTTCTGCCAACTGCCCCAAAATGGACCCAGGTGTAATCTTCTATCCAGGTTACTGGCAGTAATGTGATCTCATTTCATGTTTTTACAGATCCAAGCACAATTATATTTCAGTCTTGACTGGCGCCTTTGGACACCACAGAACTCGTAACACACAGTAAGTATGAGGATGGATACTTCTTCTTTTTGTCCTCAATAACTCTTGCACTTCTGTTACAGTGGGATCATAAACTAATGAGAAACACTAGATTACAAAATCCAAACCTGATTTTTTTCCAGCTGCAAAGGTATGGTGGTTTTATCAAAGCTTCAAAAATTACCTTAAATCCCAGTACTTTTTATAAGAGAGCTATGAGCGACCCACTACACTGTCTATGTGTACAGCAGTGTGCGACACAAAATATCTATGACCTCATTCCATATGGCTAAAAATGAATGTTGCATCACAAGGAGATGAGAATTATTAGAGGATGAACTGAAAACCCTTTACTCTACACTGTATCGTATCTCAATGGTTTCTTTCCAAAGTAATTTTTTTGGCAAACATGACTTCACGTTGCTGCAAAATATAATTGATCTTTTTGCAAAATTAAGAGTTTAACATCCCTTTTGTGTGTGTGTCCACTTGTTTTTTGTTGTTTTTTTTGAGGTGCTGTGGTTGTGGGTGGTTTTGGGTTTGTGTGTGTGTGCTGGTTTTGTTTGGGTTTTTACAAGAGACGGAGTGGTGGTGTGTGCTTTGGATTTTTTTTGCTAAACCCTTTCAGTTCTCCTCCTTTACCCTTTCTTAAGTTCTTGAAATTTCTTGTCTTTAGTTGCTTTGTTTGTTTGTTTGTTTGTTTGTTTTTTTAAAGTTCCATTGCCTTGACGAAATAGTCTCCTGGGATGATTATTCTGCTTGCAAATATAAACCATCTATTGTCTGTGGACTGAAGTATTTACAAGGGGGACTGATGACTCCTTAGGAGGGTTGAGTAGCATAATAAAAGCTATGTGAGAAAAGTAACTGCCATGCATCTTTCAACGGGTCAGCTGTTCTCTGTTGATTAATGTGTCTCTGTGGGTAACTTGTGAAACCTTCGAACCCTGTAAGGCTCTTCAAACACCTCACAAATCAGCCTTGCAGTTTTTAATGCTTCCTCTTCTCCCCACAAATGAGAGCTTTCCCATAATCTTTCTCTAAAATTTTTCTAAAGTCACATTTGCATGCAGGCTAATTTGAGATTGTTTTCAGTATAAAGTAAACTTGTCCTTCTGCAGAGCTGTGTTGAGGAAATGGTGCAGTTTAAATCTGTTGGAAGAATAGGCTTTCAGAAAGGAGGAAATGCTTTAAAACAGTATGTGCATAAAACATAGACAAATAGATCCACACTGGTATGTGTAATGAGCTCTCTAATTGTTCTGGGGCTGCCAAATCAAGATTTCATGATACTTTGAAATATAATACATGAAAGTCAGGAGTTGTGGGTTTTTTCTACTTTTTTTGAGTTGGATTTTTTTGGGAGGGGAGGGATTGGGGTTTTTTTGTTTGGTTGGTTTTTTGTTGTTGTTGTTGTTGTTGTTTTTTGTTGTTGTTTTGTTGTTTTTTTTTTTGTTTTGTTTTGTTTTGTTTTGTTTTGTTTTGTTTTGTTTTGTGGCAGGCCATATAATCAGTTAACCTAGTGATGTAATAAGTTTTTATATATCCTCAAGATAATGATCTCACCTGAGCTGGAGTTAGTGCTGGGAAATTGCTGGTTATCATTGCCATGTGAAGAAACAGAAGCTGTTAGAAAGTACCTACCTCCTAAGAGCAAAAAGATAAAAATACCCACTAAGCTTATCAGAGTACCACTCAGAAGCTCCAGTTCAAAGGAGTGAGCAGTTTTGTCCTTGTGACACAACAGAAAAAGAAGAGAGAGTGCCATTTTGGAGGGGATGTAGGTAGGCACAAAAGATCTCATCTGCTCTATCAGCACATGCCCACAGATGTTGATGGGTCTCAGAGCTGCTGTTTACCGAAACATTCTGGTTTAAACCAGTTTTCAGGCACCTGACAGATGTCTAGGGTTCTATTTAAACCACATACATTTCCTAAAGAAGGAAGCCTGCCAAGGTATGAGACTTTTTCAGTTTACTGTCAACGTGTCTGATGTCAAGAGGTGATTTAAACAACAGAAATATGATTGCCTACACTATTCATACAGGTTGTGGGGTTGAGGGGATGTCAGTTTGGGTTTTCTTTTCTTTTGTTCCTGGCAGGGTGGTCTATCTTTTCCAAAGTTTCCATTTATTTTCCAAAGTCTGCTTTGGAGATACAGAGACAGTGCTAAATAATAGGGTTTACTGCTATAAAAAGAAGAGCACTGTAAGACATTTCTGTACCATTCTTTGATTTCTGTGTGTCAGGCATGCACTCTGTTGCAAACAGTGTACTCTTTTTGCACCATGTTGCAAACTGTTTCAGGTATTAACCAGTACTGGATTCAGGCTCTGCTTGTTTTGTTACAAAGACATATTCCATATTTCTTTGCATAACACCGGTGCCTCATCTGATGAAAAATAATGGCTTATTTCTTTTTAATTATTATTCCAATTTGTTTCTGGAATAATCCAGCTGTAAAAGAGAAGCACGTCACTCTTGTGTTAACCAATATTTTCTACCTTGAACTCTTTCATTGTATTCTATCCTTTTTCCTTTTGATTAATATAAACACCTGTTTTGTTAAAGTCCTACAGTCTCCAAAGATCTTAGCATTTGATATAGTTGATTATAATATTCTAATGGTTAAATTAGTCTCTTAGGGTTTGATGGTTCAGCTCTGAAATGGATCACTACATATACAAATCTAATATGCTATAGAGAATATAGAACAGTTATATCAGGGACTTTTTTATTTGTATTATTTTATAACAGCAGAACTAATGAAACTATTTAATGTCATTTTATCTAATATGTCTGTATTTGTATAGTTTTAAACCTTAATTTTTGCTGTGATATCAATCTATTTGTTAATTGCATAAATGCCAATGTGCTGGTGATTCTGTGAAGAGAAAGTGGGAAAGATGGAAATACCCATTAAATAGTACTCAAGGAATTCCCTGTTTATTTCCTCTATTCTAAAAATGCAGTTATCTTGGAAGTGTGACTGTTCACTGTTGCTTTAAAACATTGAAGATGTGCAGACTGAAATTGTCTCTCTCCATGAAATCAGTGAGGTCACTGTCAGCAGTGCTCCTTTCACTGGTGCTGTTCTGCTAATACACCTTAATCTGTCTGGGGGGGCCTGAGCTCATCACAGCTTTTCTGCCCAGGCTGCTGGCACGGCTTTGGTTTACTGCTATTACTCTCCTGGTTTCCTGATTTGGATGCTCTCTTGCATCCAAATGCAATAATAAAGTCATTAAAATGACAATACTCATGAAGTTCCTTCATAAACACGTGCTACTGTTCCTTCATAAACTCTGTACCACCCAGAGATACCATTGTGAGGCCAATCCATGTCTTGGTTTGTGTTTCTTGGTGCTGGTGGCAGGAGACGTGCTGAGTTGCTGGGTTCAGCAGATTTAGGGGTTCTCTGCTTCATGCTGTCATTTCAAACCTCAGCCTGTTGAGAACATGCAGAATCTTCATTTGCTGTGCTGCTGATTTGCCCTCATCCTGAAGGTGAAGGATTTAAATCTGGGAGGAATTGATCTAGAGGACTGCTCACGTAATACAATTTTTCACTGAAATATATGTGACCTTGTCATGGTTTAACACTGGCCAAATGCCAGGGACACACGAAGGCCACTCTCTCACCTTCCCCTGCCACACCTGGGCAGAGGAGAGGAAAATTAAAGGGTTCATGAGTGAGATAAGGACAGGGACAAAACCCTTCAAGGGCAAAACAGGCCCATCTTAGAGATACAAAAGTGCATTTATTATGAACAGAATTGAAGGAAGATAATCAGAAGTAAAAGAAGCCCTAAAAACACCTTTTCCTTGCCAGCCCTGCCTCCTTCCTACCCAGAGTGCAGGCAGACAGGGCATGGGGGCTTTGGGGTCAGTTCATCACCAAGATGTTCTTTCACTGCCCTAGGAGAGGAGTCCCTTCCATCTGAGGCCATGGGGTCCCTCCCACAGGAGACAGCTCCCCGTGAACTTCTCCAATGTTGCTCCAGTCTCACGAGCAGCAATCCTACTGCACCTGCTGCAACATGAATTCCCACCCACGGGCACAGAGTCCTCCCAAAACTGCTGCACCGTGGATCTCTTTCCATGGGGTGCAGCCCTCCAAGGACAGGCTGCTCCAGCCTGGGAGCAGGGCCCTCTCTCCACTGGGTCTCCCACTGGATCACAGCCTCCTCCTCCAGGCATCACCTGCTCTAGCCTGGGCACCTCCACCATGGGCTGTGGGTGACTATCTGCATCCCCTGTGAATCCCCACAGGCTGTGGGTGGATCTCTGCACCCCCTGTGGATCCCCATAGG
The DNA here is from genome assembly GCA_013401035.1 of Horornis vulcanius. NCBI lineage: Eukaryota > Metazoa > Chordata > Aves > Passeriformes > Scotocercidae > Horornis > Horornis vulcanius. The sequence continues at coordinate 27,600 of VZUA01050042.1, forward strand.
CTGTGGGTGGATCTCTGCATCCCCCATGGGCTACAGGGGCACAGCTGCTTCACCATGGTCATCACCATGGCCTGCAGAGCAATCTTTGTTCTTCCTCTGTGGCATAGTTTTATATATTTTATCTTTTAGTATTGAAGTGAGACAGCACCACATTTAATAAGCCTAAACTTAATCCCTGGTATTTAAGGAATCATGGTAGGGCTGATTATTTCCATGTGCAGCATGAGGAGCAAGTTAACCTCACAAGGAATAGGATAAATCCTTGTATGCTAAGGTACCTGCTTGTGACTTCATTTTACTGCTGGGAATCAGGAATCAGGATACTTTAATATTGTGTCTGACAATGACTCCGGGTTCTAATAATTCAGCATTTCAGATCTAGATCACTAGTAGTGCCCTTGCTAGACAGTGTGCTGGGACAGTTTCTATCCTGAGTCATTTTCATCTGCAGCTGGATGAAATACAGTTTAACTTCAAAAAAGAGAGAGCCTGATTTACAGCAGGCAGAAGTGTAGCGATATATTTCAAATATATTTTCAACACTGAGGTTCTCATAACTAAATGCCTATCTTTTTCCAGGCCTCCTTGAATGTGCAGAGTCTACAAAAATTCAGATCATACAAATTGCAGTATCAAAGAAAATTGTTCCAGCTGCCTGCTCATTCATTCATTCAACTTAGTCATCCAAAACACACAAGGAAGACTGTATAGGTGCCATAAGTATTCTGATTTTTCAAGGCTATATTGTGCCTGGTCTTTGACAAAGGTTTTGTGACAGTTGCTTGCGCTGCCCATAAATATAGAAACCAGTAGCTCCTGGATTCTCTTCTGGGCCTTTGTGGGAGTTTGTGTGCATCACTGCCCTAGAGGAATCGCCATTTCCCAGTAAATCTCGGTTGCTCTCTTTTAAGACATTACAAAGATATCTCTTCAGGGAATTTTGTGGACACCTGAAAAAACAAAAAAGAAGAAAAAAAAAAAAAGAAAAAGAGAGAGAGAGAATATTCTCTGGTACATATTGCAGCTACAGTCTGCCTCACCTTCGTGCTACAATGAGCTAGCTAGATTAGAAACTGAAAAGATGATACAGAAAAAATGAGAGAGAGGAGGAACAAAAAGATAATTAATACAAGCCAGAAGCAGTGCAAAAGCAAACCTAAATAAAAAGAAGATTGTTCTAGGGAAAAGCAAAAAAAAGGAGAAAATGCCTGTACGGACTGAGACATGAGCCCAGACTGGCAGGGAATTGGAATTGTTTATTCAAAGAAACAAGCTGGTTTTATACACTTATTCAAGGCACAGTGTTTCATTACATGGTAATTCGCACAAAGAGGCATATCACACACTGCCATGTCAGCAACACGAGTTCCACATATCCTTCTGGGGAGTGACCACGGACTGGTCACCCTCTGCCACACCCTCTGACAGCTTCCACCATGCTCCCCTCTGCAGGGCTGTGCCCTGCCCCAAGGACAGGCAGAGAAAAACTGATCTGTGCTGCTCTGTGCTGCCATGCTGCCATGTGCTGCTCTGTGCTGCCATGTGCTGCTCTGTGCTGCTCTGTGCTGCCATGTGCTGCTCTGTGCTGCCGTGTGCTGCCATGTGCTGCCATGTGCTGCTCTGTGCTGCTCTGTGCTGCCATGTGCTGCCATGTGCTTCTTCAGGTGTGTCCCACAGCCTTCAGCTCAACTCCATCCATCTCTTCCCAGAAATACCTTTTTGAAAGAAAGGACAGGCAAGGCTTGTATCTGAATTCACTTGGGTAGCTTAATTTCCCATAAACTTCCATTGAGATCCGATTAGCTCTGCAGGGAGCAGTATAAGTGGGAAAGCATTAGATGTAACTGAACTCGTGATAAATCCTCCTGCAGCCAAGCATTAGTCAGACATATACTGATCTAATAACAAGACATGATTACAGTTTAATCCTGACTGCTACTTTCAGAATTAAGGACAAAATTGATCGTTTAGTGTTGACTTTTACAATTCCCCAAGGTAACAGTATGGGGTTTTCCTTAACTAAAGGAATTATTCAATTTGAGGCTGAAGCCATAAAACTGCACACTTTTGACACAGCTGGGATCATTAATATTTTCACAGAGGTCTATGTGAAAAACTTTTAAACCAGGCACTAGTTATTCCATGTTGTAAATTCCTTAGCACCTCACCTAACATTTTAAAATGTAAGATGCTAAGTTTTTTACTAAGTTTTCAAAGTTCAGCTGTTTTTCTAAGTTTCAGTTTGGAAGAATCCTTTTTGCCCCACCTTTCCAGATCAGACAGGCATTGCTCAAAGGTTTCATTCCTCTGGTGCCTGAAAGTAGAAATGCAATATAAGAATATCTCTGATGTTTGTCATTATGTTGGGTGTGATGAATAAGAGAGAGTAATAATTTATATTTGTGGTTGTTATTACACCTTTTAAAATGTGCTGCTGCTTGTTAGAGATAAGATTGTTTCTTTTCCTGTAGTATCTAGACTACATCTCTGTGATTCATTGTGGTTAGGATCCATATTTCTCATGGGTCAACAAAACAGAAAATCAAGGAGCCTGTTTTCTCGAAAATGAAGATTTAATTGCCCAGTTGTTTCTCACATAAAGTTTTTTTTTTTTAATCAAAATTCACAGTTTTCTTTTAAAGCTCTTGATTTTTGTTTCTTTTAACCAAAATTTAGCGCTTTTTGAGAAATATTGGATAAATTAATTCTTCTTGAGTGACTTTGCATACTTTTAAGATTTAGCAGAATCTATTTTGTGCTGTAAACAGACACTATTGTTGAACACTTCTTGTTCCTATGTGTTTGATTTCTACAAGTAGTTTGTATGCTAAGATCATAAGGACACTTAGCATTAAACTTTTTAGTAGAAGGAAACCTGACACTGGCATCTGTTTGGTGGAATCACAGAAGGTGCTACTTGTTTAGTACCTGTGTTTGTAGTGATGTATCTTAAACACATAGTTTATAACTAGGATCATTACAGGTACATTTTTCTTTTTTTTTTAGTGTGTTTCCTTTGTCATCATCATGATTCTTAAGTAATTTTCATAGTGTATCAATATATATAATTCCAACTCTTATAACCCTAGTGAGTATCCAGCCTGGCCTTGAACGCTTCCATGGATGGGGCATCCACAACTTCTCTGGACAACCTGTTCTAGTGCCTCATTGCCCTCAGAGTAAAGAAATTCTTCCTAATTCCTGGTATGTAAACTATACCTACTGTCTTTTAGTCTGAATCCATTCCCCCCTTGTTCTGTCACTGCTACCCTTGTAAAAAGTCTCTCTCCACTTTTCTTGAAGGCTCCTTTTAAGTCCTGGAAGGCCACAATGAGGTCACCCCAAAGCCTCTTCTCCAGGCTGAACAAACCCAATTCTCTCAGCCTTTCCTTGTAGGAGAGAGGCTCCATCCTTCTGTGGTGGCCTCCTCTGGACTCTCTCCCACAGGTCCATGTCCTTCCTGTGCTGGACCCCAGAGCTGGCTGCAGCTCTCAGTTCCTTAGAAAGTATGTGTTGTAAGGAGGTGGGTGTCTGACTTAATTTTTAAAATGTAATGATTTCTGGGGCAAAGAGGTGATGAAATCTGTCTTCAGCTATGAATCCCCATTAGTTTCAGAAGAAAAAGCACCAACATGGAAAAAAAGTGGCGCGGGGATTTGCTGATAGATGGTGTAGGTAGTAGGTAGCTGCTCTTTGCAGCTCTGTTATGGGTCAAGAAAGAGTTGCTAGTGAGATTTTAGGGGAAGGAGACTAGAAGTGATGAACCCAGGGTGTAAAAGATGAGTGTGAAAGAGGGATCTGATCTGGTGTAGGCACTGAAAGTGCAGACAGAAAAGCCTTGAACAGTCTGTCAGTTTGAGTTCAGCACTTGGTTATTGTTATATAAACGCAATAAAAATATCTTACCAACTCATTCCTGCAGAAATACAGACAGCCTGTAAACCTGATCTGCATTGCAAGAACCTCTTGTATGATCCTAGAAAAGAGCTTAATAGAGTTTGATGCAGATTACTGGCCAGGCTGGGGGAGAGAAGGTCCAGCCACAGTGGTTCAGTAACTATCTTGTATAAATAACCAAAGCTTCCTAACCTGCAAGGAGACATGAGGGCCTGAGGTCACTCACCTGGATGACCCAGTCCCCTGGAGGAGGGATGTCTGCCTCACACAACCATGCCAGCTTCACCCAGGAGGTGCCACATCTCCACAACCCCAGTAGGCTGAGTGATTTCTTTGCTCCTGCTTGGCACCCGGGACATAAATGGCATCCACACAAAGAATCTGACCCAGGGGATGCAGAGCAGCTGGGAAATCAGCTGAACTCCTCTTTTATGTCACTTTGTCAGCAGAATTGCACTGGTTTTAGGAAAGTAAATCCTAATTTAAAATTGTGTAATTGCAAATTGAACTGGATGCACTGCTGAGATGAAGGTGGGTGGGCTTTTTCCATACAGGCAGAAAAAAGGGTGTTTATTTCTGATGGTAAGTGTATAGACTGTCACAATATTTCTTTAATTTCCAAGTGTGGTGGCTTTCCTGCTGTCACCTAAGGTGGTCTGTTTTCTGCATAAACGTTGTTTAATATCAGAATAAAAGACTATCACCCCAAATTCTGGATTTTGTGTTAACCAGCAAAGTGTTTTTGTAAGATGTGCATGACAACGACTGTGTTGCTACAAATGTGAGTATATAGAGGGCATAAGGCCATTTTTAAAGGTATACATTTATCTTAAAATCTCTTTGGTGAATACAAACAAAGCAAAAGGACCTTGAGTCTCCCTTGTATTGAGGTGATCTGTATGTTGCATCCTTTGAGACATTTGTCACTGTCTGGTGAAATGACCCTGTATATCAAAGGAAAGATTCATGTTCAGACATTTTTTTTCCTGGCATAGTTTTGAAAGATGAAAAATATTGAAGTGCTGAGAACTATAACATGTTAGCTTAACTGTTGAGCAAAATTATTTCATTTATTCTAGTGTGAAGTAGCCAGGATTCTGATTTTGTGTGATGATTTACACTCAGGTGTAACGTGGCTGGTTGCACAATTGCTGTCGTAAGAGTTGCAAATATCTATCAAGGAGAAGAGAGTAATTATAAATAAAAGCCTGTGTAGGAAAACCCAGTGCTGTGTATAAATATGTAGATCCTAGAGTGCCAATAATCTGCACCTGGACAACCTCTGCCAAGTTCAGGGGCCCAATTAAATGGTAGAAGATTATATTGTGTTCCTGGCCAGCTGTTCTGTAGCCTTAATCAAGGGAACCCATTTAGGTGTGAAGGTATTGTAAAAATTACCCCAGCAATGGGCTTCTAGTGATAAAATCTCTCCTTTAGTAACCCAGGGTAAATCTTCCTTTCAAAGAAAAACTCCTGATGTCAGACATTTCTTCTAGCAAACAGATAAATTCTAATTTTGTGGGGTTTGTCTGAACTTTATCCTCCTGATAAACCAGTGATTTATCCTATAGTTTTCTCAGCAGTATTTTAAGGAATGTTTTGATAGAATACAATTTTGTTATATTTTTATTTATTTTATGACTTATTTTAGGTAATCAAAATTTTCTTTTTTTTTTTTTTTTTTNAACAGCTATCATAAGGAGGATTTGACTTGTCATCTGGAGCAAGTTGCCTTGCTATGTATTCCTTTCTATCAATATAGCATAAAGAAATGATAATAATTTAGATTAGGCATGTAACTTTTAGATAGCTAAAGCTGAGCCTGACTTCTAATTGTTGCTTTAGAAGAGTCATTCTTGTTGTTCAGAACCCTTGATTTCTTTCAATTGCATGTGATAGAGATCTATTTAAATCAACCTCTTTTCATGTTCTTGTTTCAGCTGCTGAAGAGCTGCTATTTGTCAATCCCTTTCACTAGCAGTGTCAGTATAAATTCTTTTATGCCTCTATTGATGCTGTCAGACAGTAGCTGGCAGGCTCAATGGTTTGGGGATGCTAAAACTCCATGTGGGAACAATAGGAAGAGGGGGATTTTCAGGGAAGAGAAATCCACCACGGGTTTCTATATGTGTGCAGAGATGATCTGTTGATCTGGAAATAGTGAAAGTGCTTGAAATCCAGTGTAATTTCCTTGCTTTGAAGTCCTTCCCTGGCTTCCTCTTTTGGCATTTGGATCCTGGGCTAGAGGATCTTTTGTTATGTAGCACTGTGGCATGTTCATGTTTTTAAAGAAATCAGACCTTTTTGAACATAAGAATTAACAGCTCTAGACATGGCTATTGGTCCAGTAAGGACAAAAAAAAAAAAAAAACCAAAACAAACCACCTGGATTTTTTACCTGCGAGAACTTATTTCCAGGGGATTTGGGGAGACCAATTCTTGAGAGCTTTGTGGGGAAATAAATCAGAAGGGAAATGTTTGTTCCTTTTGCATAGGCTGCCAGCCCCACAAGCCATCTGTTGATAAACTGCCTTCTGAGGAATGCTCTTCACAATTCTCTCTCCTGCAACCTTGGTAAATTCCCTTTCCAAAGGGCTGACCTGACTGGGGGTTTTGTGGAAAGCAAAGGACAGTGTGGGAAATGCCTGGGTAGGTAATAAACTTGTTTCCCCTTTGCTTGGAATCATAGATCAAAGGCTTCTGTAATTTTCACAGGTAGAAATAGTTTGTTAGTAGGGGGATCCATCTAATTAAATTAAGTAGGTGCTTCACAGTGTGCACACACCGTGCACACACTCCTGCAGATGGGTTCTTCTCCTTTCCTGCTTCCTGCTTCAGAAGAAGAGGGA